>KV429152.1:0-52108 GCA_001632345.1 Daedalea quercina L-15889
TGTTAGGTCTGTCCCTCTGTTTACTTTCTAGTAGTTGCCTTCTACTACTGAAGTCACTCCTTTTCCTACTCCTTGTTTAACAGTTTTGTTAATGTCCTTCTCATTCACAAGCCTGATAGGCTGTCTGTATGCATCATGGTGTAAGCCTTGTGCCAATGGCATGATCGCATCCAACACATTTGACTCATCTGGTGCTGAACCCATATACCTACATATGCATACTCTGACCCTGTCTGGGAGCCTTCATGGGTTGATGCCAGCATCATACAGAAACGGGAAAACAGGCCCGGAACATAGTCGTGCTGAGGCTGGACTACTTCCGAGGCAAAAGCGTAAGGCAAATTCGGGGGGAGCAAAATGAGTCAGCCCAGGTTTGAACTGAGGACCTTCTGTGTGTTAGACAGATGTGATAACCAACTACACCACCAACCCATGAACAGGAAGACAATAAAAATATTATTGATCATGGTCCTTAGACTGTGAACTCAGTTATGTACCTAATCTAGATTGTGTCACTCAATTGTGACTCTCACTGTGCGCACTTAGTTGCTCGGAATCCAAACAACAGCTGAATGGGCTACCTGAGCCCCCTTACCAACATCTATGTGTCCCCTCTTTCCAACAGACAGTCCATCTGCATTCCTCTTTGGATATGTTATCTTCCACAGGGCAGAGCTCTGCTGGGGCTGCTCTTGTCTTACATTCTGTGCTTTTTCAGGATACAATCCAATCAGTGTGCCTTGCTAGATCCTTGCACTTATATGCCTCTGAATGAATGTCATCCATCGCAGAGATGTCTGGCTTGCCCCAGCAGCTGGATTTGCTGGAGCAGTACAGGGGTCTGGTGGTGCTGGGCTGTGTAAAATATGACAAGGAACAGGTTCAGGTGATCACACAGGTGCTTAATTGGCATCGTAGTGTGTCCACCATGTTGTTATTCACATCTGTCATAAAGCTTACAAGATTGCAAAGAGAGCTAAATGGATATGCACCCCCTGCACTAGCTTCTCACTACCTGCATCACAGTAATGTCAAGGAAGCCGGAGAAGATGCACGACCATGGTGGGCCCCAGTGGGCACATCGGAGTCAGCAGTGGACGAGGATGTGACACCTGATCAAGGAGCTCTCGTCCGTATCTGAACACATGCTGAAGAGATCACAGCGCTGACCACTCCTAAGGTGAGATTTACATTCACCACAGCACGGCGGGAATAGCTACCATAAGCTCAGGGCCTTCTCCTCACCAGTCCGCCAGGCTCCGGCAAGAGCTTCTTGGCAGACCTGTGCGGCGATGCCGACGCAATTCAAGGCGCGCAAGCATTACAGCGAGGTCGTGCTCGAGGTGTACCGCGCGGTCTGCGAGGAGACGAGACTGCGCATGACGAGCGTGTACTCTGCCGCATCCTCTGCAGCGGAAGAATCTATCTGCATGATGGCTCGGGCGTGCTGTTCACGGGCTCTCGCAATGGGTTCCTGGGAAGCCGACTCGGGCTTCCTCGACGCAACGCACCTTTAATGGTAGTCGTCCTCTTACGAGCGCTCATCAAGTATGATGTCACGGTTCTCAACCCGCACAGAGCCCGAAAATACGTATACAGCGAATACCATGGCTATACCGTGCAGTGGGTGAGTACTGAGTGGCGGCGTATCTGCGGCCTTTGGAATTGACTACTGATTAGGCCGTGCTTGGGCTCGGATGAGGTGATAAACTCGGACCACGACTTCAAATGTGCATGTGCGTGATCAGACTCGAGCGGCATGCTGCTACACCGTGTCTAACCCGGGTGCAGTACAGTCGACAACGTGCGTGTCTTCGTCGTTTGCGATGCAGGACGCTCTGCGAACGTCGGGGCCATCAGATCAAGTTTTGACCTGGAATTGAGCCTCCAAACTGCCTCCAAAAGGTCTCGCAATCGAGATTCGATGCCATGCTTCGTATGCATTTTCGATGTTCCGTCAACCAAACCTAGCCTCGCAGTCACGCTCTCCGCTCCCACAGATCGTCTGTGTCTGCGAGGATCCGAATCAGCAATATGGAGTAAGAAGACGGTATATTACATGGTGACTGACGCCTACAGCGGTAGCGTGGATTAGGCATTGTGCATCGGTAAGTACTAGATCCGAGGCTCGTGACATTAGTGGCGAGGAGTAACAGAAATAAGTATAGAGCGCGAAGCGTCCCGGGAGACGAGATACTGTCAAATACTAAGCGCATGAACGGTCCGTTATAGGTACATATATCAGGGGTGTGATAATGGAGCGAATGGGCGAGGGTGTATGAGCAACGTCAATGAAGGGTAGCCAGAATCTATGTCATGTGGCAGGGATAAGGAGTGCCAGAAGCCAATTGAACTGTATACTACAATACATCGGGACGCGCGAACGCGGCAATAAGCAGGAGTAGCCTTGGTAAAGTATGCAGATGAATTGATGGATCATTACGTACAGAGATAGCGTCCTGCGCAGGGGGAGGCAGCGGCCGCCCGACGGCCGCACGAGGTGACGTGGAGTGCCCACGAAGCACTGGGGTGTGCAGGTGCGAGCTTCCCAGCACGCTGCGGCCCGCGTCGAAGCCCGGGGTGGTCCCCTCGTCCTCTGGTCCTGTGGCCAACGTCGAGACGCCTGCGGAGGTGCGAACCCCGGTGCGCACGGATCCGAGTCGGAGTGGGCTTCCCTGTTGTGCTTCGCAACACGCAGCGTCCACATCGTCGTAGCGCCCCACCAGCGGACGATCCCGCCGGCGGCACGCGCATAGCAGTCTGCGCATTTAATTTTCCATTCCATTGGACCGCCGTACCTCGTATCCCTACGCAGTAAGTTGTATGCTGTATGGATTGAAGCTGGATCTATGTACGGGCCCTTCGCCTCCGTATTCGTATTGATATATGTAATGCTCCGAGCGGGCTGTCCGGCGGGGCCCTCTGCGGGATATCGAGTATTTGGTTCAGTATCGGGGTGGGGGCAGCACGTAAATATTAACGCTTGACACGAGAGGCTTAGTGGGAGTCGAATGGAGTGTGGTCTTGACAGTGACGGTGATAGACTGAGAGCAACGGATAGTGTGCAGATTTTGGGTGCTGATGGAGACGGAATAAAAGGAAATTGAGACTTGGTCGCAGAAGCGGGATCGAGATAATGGCAGTGAGCTACGGGCGGCCTGAACGGCCTGTATCGATGGCGATGCGGACGATGTGGAGCCAGGTACCGCACGACGGAGACGTGGTCTCGTCCGCCGTGGTTCATGCCGATGAGAGATGGGAGGATAGGTGCGACGAGAGGATGAGGAATCGGATACGGAGGCACGCGCGCAGCGCGCTAGATGAGCTTCGAACGTCCTCCGTCTGTCGCTGATGTGGGTGATGAGTCTGTCGATGATGGCCGATCTGCGATAAGTAGCGTTCATATAAAAGCAACGGGTGGTCCGACTGGGGGAGCAGAGCAGCCTAAATAAAGTAAGGGGATCATTACAGCCACACGCGGCCAATGGTATACTGCAAGGTTCATGAAAGAGGGCGTGATGTGGCGGAGGGGGGAGGTGCACATGCACGAACGTGCGTGCTGCTTACAGGCTCCAGAAATTGACCGTCGGCTGTCGGCGCGGGACGATGACCCGGAGGTACTCGCCGTCGAACTCTGCACGAACCTGCCCCAAGTCGGCGTCATACCCGAACGATATCCGACGCTCGAAGTGACCTATAAGACATTTAATGAAAAAAATAGAGAAAGTGAGAAACGAAATCAGTGTAGAAGGGGCACAGCACGCACCGCCGTTGGGCTCCCACGAATCAGCCACAACATGTAGAATCCTCCGTTTCCTCGTCGACAATGTGCTGCAAAAGACACCGTACATTCAGCGCACCGAACGACGTGCATACAGCCCGCATATACTCACATCGAATCCCTGCTGAACCCCAGCAGCCTCACCAACAGCCTGTACTCCTCCTCCACCGTCTCCACCGCAATCCACGCGTCGTTCGACGGCAGCGCCGCGTGCGCCAAGAACGGCTCATACGGCCTGTGCCTTCTCCCCTCTCTCCCCGCCTCCTCGCTCAGCGGCGGCGGTGGCGGCGTCAACACCTGTGGCGGAGCCGGCGGCGGCAAACTCCTCGGGGAAATTCTCGGTGGCGGCGCGCCCCTTCGCGCGCGGAATCCCTCGCGGTTCGAGAACGCCGGCGCGCCCCCCGACGAGGCCGAGGTCATGCTCGCCGCGCGCTCGACCAGCTGGCTGAGCTGCGGCGATGCAACACGGACGGGCGGCTCAGAGTGGCGGGCGTCGCGTGCGGCCAGAGGCGGCGGGTTCGCGGCGGCAGGCGAGGTGGAATACGAAGAGGGCGGAGTGGGAAGGGAGATGCCGGAGCTAGACGAGGACGAATGATCGTCTAGCAACGGTGGTCGGGAAAACGTTGCCGTTGACGATGTCGAGGACCCGGAACCGGGCGCATTGGCCTCCGCAACCGGCAGGATATGATACGGGGTGTGCGCAGGAAGCGGGAGGCTCACAGTCGAGCTCCGGTCGGGCATGCCGGCCGCATTCACAGGATGAGGGGAGTGCACCCCTGGTGCCGTCGAGGTTGATGCCTCGGGCATAGATAACGGGCGGCAGAACGGCAGTATGGTGCTCACCTGCGCCGAGCTCTCTGCTCCCGGCTGCGCTTGTGAGAACGCTGGCGGCGGCGCGGACGAGGACCCGGGCACAGCGCTGGGGGAATATGGATTCGTATCGGCGATTGCGGTAGATCGGCCGCCACTAGTATCCATCGGAGTGTCGACGCAGACCATGGAAGACTGCGATGACGACGAGGAAGACGCGCTTGGGTCGCTGTCACTCGTCGATGTCGACGTGGGTGTCAAATCCTGGTGAGGCGACGCTGATAGTGGTCCTCCGACGGCAACGACGTGCGACGTGTAGTCAGAGTCGTACGGGTGGAAGAGCGGCGGAGATGCCTGGGCGGCGACCTCGACGCCGTCACCCATCACGTGGGGATATGAGGAAACATCATGCTGCTGCGTCTGCGAGTAGGAGAGATGGTGCATATGCGAGTTGGGCATATATGGGAGGGGCACCTCGCGGGGGGTGTCGAAGGATGCGTGTCGCTTAGAAAAGGAGGAGTTGCGATGGGTGAGGTCGGGCCGCTGAGATTTGGTGCCGGGGGGAGTCGAAGTCCTCGATGTTGGTCGTGGACGGGGCGGGGCAGCTGATGCTGGCGGGGGGAGGAGGGGAGAAGGGGCGGCCGCATCAGCACGACTTGCTCATGGCTCGGAGAAAGGAAGAGAAGGGGAGATGGGAGAAAGGCGAGATGCGTAAGTAGGGATGGGCCCTATGGGCCCGCGCCGAACGCCGTGACGAGCACGCGAGCGGCAGGCTACATGCGCAGCATTCAGGCTCATTCTCAGTCTCCGACGCATGCGTCGCACACACATCACACACGCCGGTCATAGGCTCAGGCTGTGCCTCGTGGCCCCTCGGCCACCCGACGCCATAAGAAGCCCACCTAATCGCCCGCCAGATTGCCGTTTAGCTTCGCTCGAAACCTTCTACCGCCTCTCCGTCATCGCAAACTCTCGCCCTCGCTGCTCCCGATACCAACAACCATGGCGAGGACGGCGAGTAGTAGACGGCTGGGGGCGCGGCCTGGCGTATGTAAGGATGACATCAACGGCGGCGGCAGAAATGTGCGGGCGGAGAGCCGTCGTCTACGCGACGACCGACGACGCACGGACCAAGTGTGCTGGTCGGCATCGATGGCGGCCGATCGGGTTGCCGTGATGCGCCCAGCCAAAGAGAGCATGCGACCTTACTCCGCGGCGACTGGCGAGTCGCGACCCTCCCCATCACCGATCAGCCCCGCCACCGCGAAGAGGCGCATCTACGCCTGCGAAGGACTTCCATGCCGCCTCTGCATCTCCAACGCTGCATCTAGACCGTCGCCGGTGTCGCGCACGTCCCATACACATCGCGGGAGCTCTCTGTGTTGCCCCGCAGCGCCTGTGCACTCCGGCGGGAAGTGAGACTGCACAGCCAAACTGGCGCAGCGTAACGCATCCAATGACAAGACGAATGCAGGACTCACCATAGCCATGATGGGGTGCCTTTCCTTTTGGGTCCTGTCCAAACCGCTCGCGCCGCATACTGTTCGCGTCGACGTACTGCGCTTGCCTGTCCTGCTCAGAGCCCACGGAAGGGTTGCTGGGTGCGTGCTTGGAGGGGTGTGCAATCTGTGTGTCTTCTTGTTGCCGGCGGCGGAGCTTGTCCTGGTCGAGTAGCGAGAGCTGCTCGAAGGGCATCGCGAGCGGGTCGGGGTCTGACGTAGATGTTCGCAGAAACGGCCTTGTAGCACTAACAGTTGGAGTGGTCGGAGAAGCAGGGGTAGCAGAGGCAGAGCTAGACATGACGGCTAGCAGGTGACCGTCCTGCACAGACGACGCTGACGGCTCGCTTTGACGGTTCTGCAGGGGTAGTTGCATGTGGGACAGTCTTTCGCTCTGTAATGGAGTGGGGGACGTGGTGGTGGGTGGGTGGGTGGGTGGCAAGAGGTGTCAAGTGGGAGGGCCAGAAGTGGGGTATGCGCGCTCTTAGAGTCAAGTGTAGCTCCGCGCGCGGGCTCTCAAAACGCGAGTCGCTGCAGCAGCTGGCGGTGGCGGTGGAGGGGGTACTAGTATGTGGTGGTGCGGAGTCGTCAGTGGGGTGGCGCGCGCACGCTTTCCCAAGTCCCGTACGAGGGTGTCGAACCGCAGTGCGGGGCGAGCGTTGGCGCAGGAATGGGTAAGATAATCAGCCGTCGTCCCCGCCCCGGATCCCGCTCCTGTCAGAGTCTCACGACGCTGTCTCCGGCGCGCGTCCCAGGCTCTCGCCGCCCCGGCGCTCCCCCGCCGCCGCCGCTCCGGGGCGACCTGTCTAGATCAGGCCGCCCTGCGCCACCATGACGTCGCCCAGCCAATCGCTGCCCTCTGTCCCGCCGATCCCGGCTTGGCCTCCTCCCGCCTGAGCGCTTGAGCGCTGAGCTTCAAGTTCAAGTGCTTGAACCTTGTTCAATCTGCTGGCAGTGGCAGCCGATGAATGCATCTCTGCACCCCGTTCTTAGCCGCGCCGCACTGCGCTCTGCTCTTCCCAGCCCGAATACCTAGCACTCGACGGGAGCGAGTGTCCCGCCAGTTGCGAGTGCGTCTACGCTCTGTCTGTCACATCCTGCAAAGGCACTGCTCACTCCAAACCGCTTTTTTCCCCTGAAAGCCTCGAGTCCTAAACGGGCATTCCGTGGCGCTCGAATTTCTGCGTTGGAGCACGTCGCACGCCCATCATATTATTTGATTCTCTCCTCGGCGGTCCGTGGGCTTGGGCACTCCACAGTCGTACGACCTGCCCAAGACCAAACTCGTCATCGCCCGATTGTGGGATCAGTGGGGCGCCCCGAGTCTCGGTGCAGGCGGACTCCGAGTCAGACGGTCGATGTGCGGCGGGCCGGCCTCGGCCCTCATCGACATCGACGTCTGATGTACTCATCTTCGCTTCGGCACGACAGGGGTTCCCCAGGCGATGAGGATGTACTTCGGTGCGGGTGCGACTCTAATGACACCCTTGCGCCGTGCTCTGGCCGAGCCTTCGCGGGTATTTCGCGAACTGTCTGTCTGTTCAGTGCGGCGGATTGCTATGGTCGGCGTTTCTCGCCGCCGAATCTCCATGCACACATGGTATGTAAGTATGTGGGCCTCCCAAGACGAACCCGCTGGCGTGTGCGAATGGGCGGGCGGTCCAACGACGATGATGTCAGAGGGCCGGTCCCAGCTGAAGTTCTTCCTGTTCCCGAGTTCCGCTTGAAGTGGCTGGCTGTTCGAAGTTGTCCGTTGTGTCACTAGTATCGCCGAGGAATCGCGAAGATGCTGCGCGGAGTATGGAAAGGCGACCAGTGTTCAGATCGCAAGAATTGTGGAGAGATTCCATCCGTGGTCTATTGATGACCAGGACGTTCTCCGAGCATGTCCCGCTGACGGTATTGCATTGTACCGTTCTTTCGGGCGGTGGTTTCCTCCATGCATACGAGGAGAGCTCCCCAGCAGTCTTAGGGGAACGAGTGTGGTGGTATGTACATCTATGTTTCCTCTTCAAATTCACTGTAACACTGATGTGGATGACCAGCGAAGAGCATGCCCGTGAAGCACGTACGACGGCCGCAGCTGTGAAGTTGGAGTTGATCGTCGCGGGTGTGAGAGAGCCGGAACGGAACCTACGGCCCACCCATGACATGGACAGCCCGGGTTGGATACGACCTGTGGTAGCCTCCATTGACTAGCACCTAAAGGAGCCTTTCGTGCACAACTGTCTACTTATCACGGATAGCACCGTGCCAGATGTGTATGCGCGCGGCGCTACATTAACATTCCGCAGTCTGACTTTTGAAGTGCAGCGATCATGAAGTGTGGGGCTACACACCTTGTGCACGGTGTTGCTAATGCACGCTGGCTGATGTGTTCACATACTTTGTAATGACACGGTGCTGACGCACATGAGTAGTGTAGGCGATCCTTCGAATGAGGTTCGAAGTCGTGTGAGCTTTGTGTTCGACGCGCGGTAGGGGCATGCAGCTAAGTTTGCAGGCATCGCCGGAGCATCGCAGCCGACCCGTTCCTCCCACAAATGCAGTCTCCACCCCGGCAGAACGCAGCCTTGACCAGGGTATCATTATTCGTACCCGACCGCCAGGTTCACTCGGCCCCCCTTCACGCGCACGGGCCGTTATCTTTCGTTATGGTCACCGGGCCTCCACTGATTGCCCGCCGCTAAAACGCAGCCCTGCCGTTCACTCGCAGAGCTACTCTGTCACAACCTAAGCTTACGACTTACGCGAGCACGCAAGCTCCGGAGCCTGCTGACAGCGGCGTGCAGCGCCGCCTGCGCACGGGACACACCTCGCGCTGCGGTGCCGTCACCGCTGGCGAGCCTCTCCATCCACGCCTGCCTCGCTACTTGGTTGGCCCCAGCCGCATACGCGCATCCACGACTCGTCCGACGTAAATGGACGCGGGACGCAAGCGCGCGATCGCGATCCGAAGCCAGATTCGAATCGTCGCACGGAGGGGAAGCGCCCATGTTCCGGCGGGCTCGCTGCCGCGGCTGCCATCCGCCCAACTTATCCGCGCAGTGGCCGATGCCTGCTTACGTCCAGGTCGGCCTTCGATCGATCCCGGCGGGCGAATGCAAGGCCAGGATCGGACACTGACACGGTGCCTGCCCGTTCATTATCAAGCACTCCTTTCCGGGAAGGTCGCCGACCCCCACCCGGTCGGGACGTGCCAGGGGAGCGGACAGGCACCGAGGGACCAGGCACACGCGGCCACACACCGCACCGATCGGTGTCTGGCACCATTCCTTTAAGAGCGCAGCAGCTAATAAGTACTGTGCGAGGTCTACGCGAGCCTAATACGCGTTCGTTCGGTAATTCTACGACGTATGTCACGAGCTGGGGTGATCATGGTGAGAGTGCGCAAAATCGGAGCAGAAAGTATGTGCACAATGTACATAATACCCCAACCTGTCCGGAGTGTCCGGTAATCCATAAGGGTGCGTAACATGTATCCCTGGCAGTCTACGAAACACGCTCCCGTGACCGATAATAGCCCGCGTATCGCACAGCTGAGCGCGCGGGCGCTACAGTTGCGACTGACAAGCAGTACTGCCAGGCTTGTTAAGCGCAGCCAGTCCATGTTCCCTTGACTATGTTTTCGCATCAATCGGGAGAACTATGGGCAATATGTAGGCAAAATGGAGGGATTTATTGCAGAAGGACAGGGGCCGTTTACTTGTCTGCAGTAGCCGAGAAAAGTACTAGCTCATAACGTTCATATACTTACTGGAACGGGAGCCACACTGCCGCAGTCTCCGGTTTGCCATCTGGATGTATATACATATATTCACCGCTGGCGGAGACATCGCGCATAGGCACACGGTGGCTATCACAAACCAGGGCTCAGTCACTGCCAAGCAAGCATTAGTGAACACTTACTTTCTCTTCAGGTGATCCGCCACAAGGAACGCATCGCCAAGTGAGTCAGTGACAAGCCACCACGGCTCGTCACACAGCGCACAATGGAGAAACTTCTGGTTCTCCGGGTTCCGCAGTGCGGCTCGGCGCGCTTTTTCTTCAAGGGGAAGAGCTCGTTGCTTATCGGCGATGGAGACGCACAACCAGTTCACCGAATCGCAACCTCGGACCATGTGTACGGAGAGGACCTGATGATCACATCGGCGATGCGCACGACAAGAATCCGAGTGTAAGCAACTTACTGCTCTGCGCCAATTCATCACAAGCTGTCCCTCACTCTTCCTTGCCCACGGCACTGGTATTTCTTCGCAGACGAATCGCGCGTCCAGGACATCCATCTCTTCTGCGGTTGCCGTGTCCGGATCAAGGCCGCATGCCACGATGAGAGAGCGCAGAACGGACAGGTCCTCTGCCAAGATAGGCCGGAGATCCTTCGCCGACCATGCGTGGAACATTGAAGCCTCGGCGGCATCCCACTCGTACGGGTCCGCGAAGTCCTCGCGCTCGGTGTCGGCATAGTATGGCCGCTGACACTGGTGTGCGAGTACGTTATGCCAGCGCATGTACTTGTCGCACTTGTCGCAATGGAACCATGCAACCGCGAGCTCGAGGAGGTGCATCTGAACACCTCGGTAGCCGAGCCTCTCCGCCATCAACTCCAGAAGCGTGTTCTTCCGCTGGCGGTTGAAGCGCTCCGTAAGGGCGGGTAAGTGCGCGAGCGCGTCGCGGAAACTCCTTCTGTTGACATCGACATCATTTGTAGACTCCACGATGTCCCGGAACTCGGGCATCAGGGCGATGTCCGCCAACTTGGGGCCGTACTCATAGTCGACCGTCAGGAGGCCCCGTTCACCGAGTTGAGCCTTGTATACAGCCCAGCGAAGGTGGAGGAGACGTGTCCGGATGATGGACAGTCTCTCTTTGCGTAGATGCATCTCTTCGTACTCCTCCAACGACACGACTATCGAACCGCGTATGTCGTCCCATTCTAACAGTGGTCGGGATGTGAGATGCGAAGTGGGGTATACTTGGGGCAGGCGGAGCACATACCTTGTTCAGTGAGAACCTTTGAGATCATGACGAGCGGGTGGCTTCTCAGGGGAGCGTAATTTTCCTCCGACATGATGGCTAGGACCCGGTGCCAGCCCGCTTCGCGGTGGAGCCTCGCAATGATACTAAAGAGCGCGTTAAGAAAGATGAGGCATGAACTCATAGTGAAGTCGCTCACTCCTGCAATCGTTGCTCAAGAAAGTCTTCGTACCATTCGTGGCACGCCCTGGCGTGCTGCACCAATCTCAATGAATGATTATAGCAACAGCGTACGAGGTCTTACGGGGCGGATACCATCTACAAGATCTCTTATGTCTACCAAGTATGCATCCAAGGCATCTTGGTCATCGCGAACCTCTAGAACGTGCTTTGCGAAATCCTCGCACGCCGATCGATGATACAGTTCGCTTTTGCCATCCGGAGAATACTGCGCCAGAGTTATTAGCAGTAGAACACAACCCGGAAAACACTCCAAACGTACACATAAGAGATACGGGGCCCAGTTGAGCTTGAAGTTGTCTCCCAGCACGTCTTGAAGGTACGCCTCCACGTATCCATCGCTCCAGACGCTGGGACAGTGTCAGTCAATTATGGAATAGCCAGCATCTAAAGCATAAGGATAGAAGACGTACACATCAAACGTATTCAAACACTTCTTACAATATCTACCTGAGAACCCCCATATCACATCGTGCGAGCCGGGTTCTGCACACTTCTGTAACAAGCCTTAGACAACCGGGGGCATATCACTACGAAGTACGCACATGACAGTACAGGCCGAATGCGAGATTTGCGTAGGCGGGCTCGCTCATGTGGATCGGGCAGTCCGGCAAGCCTTTGATATTCCCCCTTGCCGCACGCCACACAGCTTTCGACCTCCGCCTAGACATGAGAAACCCGCGCAGAGCATCGTTCGTGCGTGCGAGGTTAAGGATGTCCATCGGATAAAGGTAACGGAGGATCTACCGGGACGTGAGCTGTAGTGAGCGTCGTCACTCCGAGTCGAGAGAGCAAATGCCAACCTCATGGACCATGTCCAACGGAGCATCCAATAGAATGCACCTATCTCTAGCCATTGAAAGGTTCGCGGAAGTGTTGTCCGAGGATGCCCTCTCGACAGTCAAGTTCATCACCGGTTCCGTATCCGTGGCACTCTCGCCTGGCGTGTGTACCCTTGTTCGAGTCTCCTGCGAGTGAGAGGCCTGCATATTTGTCGGGCAAGTCGGTCTCGGTGAAGATTTAAGCGAATAGATTCGACTTGGTTTTCTCCAGGTAGTAATTCTGTATGGAGGAGAGGTGATGGTGGTAGTCAAAGGAAAGGTCAACCGTCGGGCACGCTACGTGCTTTAGGTTGAACGCGATCACGTGAACGTGGCTGCAGTACTGATAGTGGACGACCTGACCTGATGACAATGGGCTGTTTACATAATAACGCAGCGCACATGTTACATAACTCATAACTCACCGCTTTCCGGAGTGCGGGTGTAACCGTCTGTGCATGGCGTACAAATTCAAGGATGAACTGGGGGTGGGCTTGCTGGTGATAGCCCCGAACCATACTTAAGACTTGTGGGATACTAGTAGCAACGACAGACGAACCTGACACGTATTAGCTGTTACTAGCTGCTACTAAGGCACAACACTGCGCGGACCGCTACGTGCTTCGAGATATATGTCGGAGTCTATGATCAGTGCATTTGAAGAAGTACACTATATTACCACCACTGGCAGGATACCTGCTGTCCTCCAACTGAAGCCAAGCTTTACGAGCGCCATATCCCTTGTCAATACAGAGGCAGACTATAAAAGCGGTACTGCCACTCACCTGCTGCATGACCATAACAAGCGTGTATAAAGTGTCGCTGATATCCGTGAGTGCGGGTTGAGGGCCGCGACGTCGTAGTCGTATGATCATCAGAGGACCCTACCCACGACAGAGGAGCCCGCTAGGAGTTTACTCTGGACGTCATCAACTGCTGGTGGCCGAAAAGTCATGAAGGCCACGGCAAATTTGACTGGAAGAGATCTACTGGCACCGACGGTGGTGCAGGCCCATCATGATACAACGAGAGCTAGAGATGGTAGCAGGTACGGTCGTGAGAGTATAGCGTTGTCGCATTGGCGGAGTGTCTTATTGCTGGTCTATTGAGTAGTAGGCTGTTGGATACCGCACGTATGCTCTATACCTCTTTATTTGTTTTGTAGCGTTTCCACATTGTCATGTTGGATCCTGAGTGCGACATAACGAGATCGGCGGATGTAGCATACATGGTCCGCGGTCGTTCCAGAATGCACATCTTGAAGCATAGTATTAGCTGAGACTGGACAAGACCTAGTACTTGGTACGTGCCAAGGCGGCGAGGAGGGATGCATCATGCGTGATGACGGTCGCTCCGACTCAGGAGCCTCAGACGGCCTGACTCTGAGCGAGCGCTTATTATTCCTGTCATTGGATGCCTTCCCGCAGAGATTTACAGCGCGTTCTATCCTAGATTCACGCTCTAAACCTCCCCGGCACGTCGGCCCATCTCGCTTGTCGTCCTCTCGAACTCCGGCACCCCCGTTCTAAACCTTAATCTGGAAGGGGGGTCAGACCCCCCCTTCTAGGTTGAAAAGCATAAACATACCGTCGGTGTTCGAATTCTCGCTCTCTCGTTGGCTCTCACCACATGTCCCATCACTGCGGTTGCCTCCGACGTCCTGTTATGCATTTACATCACAGATTATAGGTCGTCGCTGCGGTTTAGCGACCCTCGCTATTCTTGCGCCACAGGCGATGTTCGACGTCCGCTCTAGCTTTACCAGCGCCCGTAAATCCTGCGGAAAGGCATCCATTGTCAATATGTACCGTGACTATGCATGCTGGCAAACCATAAACCTCCATCTTTCTCGTCAGAAATTGTAATCGTACAGTGCTCGTGAAAAATCCTTCAGCTTTTGAGGAAGTTGCTTTTAGCTTAGCAAACGACATCAGACGAACTTGAAAACAGCAGAATTGGGATGACTGGGATGAGCAGAGGGAAGGCACTGGCGAACGGCGGCCGAAGACCAACTATAGAGATCATCGTCTTCGTGAACAGAATAGGCCACTGGCACTATGTATTGCTGGCTAGAGCACTTATATGGCGCAGCCTGAGAACACTTTTGTCATCAGAAGGTGATGCCAATGAAGGTGATCTCGGACAGGAAGTATATTCGAACCGACGGATAGATACAAATCGACGGGGTCGCTAGAGCGCGCACGGATATACAGGGATACGGGGACCAACAGAGTAAGTATACCCACCCATGTTTGCTTAGTATGTACATTTACGATAAGAGTCGGACCGTAGAAGGCGGAAGCTGCATTCCGACATCGCGTCCGGTGCCAGAATGCAGCTCCTGTCCCCGAGCGACTGTATGTAGTATAGTAGTGTGGGGGCGAAGAGGTGTAATGTAATACGGAAACAAGAGACGCACAGGCTCAACCCGAAGCCCGGACCCAGGATACCAGGAGCGCGTCGATAAGATCACCGACGAAGGCGAGAATAGACTGTGTGCTAGGACCGGTGGGCAGTGGCAATGCGATACGGAGACAGAAACCAAGATGCGGGAAGGGGGCTTGTCGGAGAAGGATGAGACGAGACTGGTGCGCTTGGGGCACAGTGACCGTGACAGAGCGAGCGCTGAGGCACATGGATGAGGACCGCGGGGAGACGAACTTGCAGGGTGATCACAAGAGGTCGGTACGAGAGCACGAGCCACCGCAGAGTTCGTCGACCTTCGTTGGCGGCGCAAAAGAGGTACTGCAGTTGTAGCCGGCGATGACAGCTTGAATGCGACCAAGAAAACGGCGAGGGGAGATGTGATCAGCAGAGCAACAGAACAAGCGCAGAGTAAGGCGTAGGCAGGACGATGCCAGAGACCAAGTATTGAGATGCGACGATGACGACGAGCGGAGAATGTCGGCCGTGAGATGATGAAAGCGAAACGGGGTACGTGATGAGGATAGTACCAAGATGGTGGCGAGGTGGGCTGACGGTACGAAAGTGTGTGCGAGACGGCGTGCAGACGAGATGGAAGCCTGAGGGTGCGACAGAAGTGATGACAGAGAAGAGCGGAGAAGTGGCCTTGATGGAACGCGGTCCAACGATGAGGATAGTGTGGATGAGGCAGGCAGAGAGACAAGCGGTATGCACGGAAAGGTCCGCGACCAAGATGAGGTGAGGTGAAGGAGACGTTCCCAGAAGGTAGACACGATGCTGAAGGAGTAGATCCTGGGCGCAGCTAAAGACGGGTGACAGCCCAGTCTGAATGACGTTGATGAGGCAAGTGATAAGGCTTTACGTAGACCGGATAGGCAGAGGTCGAGGAAATAGGCCAAGACGGAAATGAAGTCGTATCGAGATGAGGCGACCGTAGGACGAGTGATGAACATAGGCTGAGGCAAGGCTGAGGAAGATGACGGGCGGCCACAAATGTAAACCGGTGGCCCATTGACAAACCGAGGATGAGACGATGTAGACATGCATCGGAGACAAGACGAGTCAGAAGAATGGAAGAACAGGGAAAGACAAATCGAGAAGGGCTTCATGTAGACAGGGACCGACAATGATCCGCTGGGTTCTTGACGAAGAAATTGAGACCAAGGTAGGATGTGGCGTCAGGTCCTGCGGAGGCGACCATTCGGTCATCATTGCTGTCGGCTGTGCGCAAACCGACATCGACAGATGACGCAGGAATGCGCGACGCGACCAGGATCAACCTGCTGCGTCGCCGAAGGGCCGCCTATGGACCATGAACGCAGGCATTGTCGCGTGCGACGTCGACGACTGTTGACTGACCAGACCAAAAACCGAAGGAGGCGGGCGGTTGAGCGGAGCATCGCGGATATCGTCTCCAGGACAGATCTGAGGTACTCCCGTCAGCACGAAGGCAAGCGGAAAAAGATTTCGTGACGCACAATGCAAAGACCGATCAACCGTTACCGTCTCCTGTAGCGCATAGGACGATGCTCGCGCAGGGGACGACGAGCGCGTCTACGAGCTCGCCAGGCTCGCCAAGCTAACCGAGGGATAGGTGCAAGCTCATACACCATAACCCATAGCGTGAGCAGCAGTACGACAAACCGCATTGCCATGATGAGGCAGACAGTGAATTCACCCATATCAGGGACCACCCCCTTCTTCCTAACGTATCGATCGAATGTTAGCTCCGGTGCTTCATATCGTGGCACGGATCGAACGTCATCGTCAGGAACAGCAGGGGGAGCAGGCTGGTCAGCACGATTCCAGAAAGTGCTGTTGCGAGGCCCGCGGAATATGCCAAAGAAGAAAAAGTCATAATAGATGACATCCGACTTTGCCACCTTGGGTGCCCGGATAGTTGGAGCTCCAGGGGTCGCCCAATCGAGTTCAGGAACGTCTACGAACACGAGAGATGGAGCAACGCTGTCGAGCTTGAGAGGACCCGGGGTATCGAGAGGAGTGTCAGCTGGGGTATAGGGATCAGCTGTCGAAGTCGTCCCAGGCTCGATAACAAGTACAGGGACATCTGACATTGCAAGGATTCAGTACACCAGCAACGTTGTGACGGGGCTTCAAACACACCAGAGAAATTGGGCTCTACTTCTACCGTAACCGATTCACTGGTGTTCGCATTGAGATCAAATACTGGGTCGACTATTGGCGGAGGCTGAAGCAGGCGAACAAGCTCCAACAAAGGGGACTCGTCATCGGAAACCAATATGCTGCTGCATTCAGGCATCAGCTTCTGAAGTGCACAATTAGGTGAAAGGAACCATATACCTCAGCGAGTACCTGAGGGAAAAGCCAACAGTGAAAGCCAACGTAGCTCCAAGTGCAGGCCTACTGAGGTAGTGCGAGCACCGTGATGTGGAGGCACTGACGGCGAGGATGAACATAGCTCTGAGGGCAGCCGCGCCCTTCAAGAGAAGAGGATAGAGCAGCATGGTAGCCGCTGACGGTTGAACGGGGGTAACGGACAGACACGAAGGGCTGGGTGATGATAGGTGGAGACGGTAGGTGAAGACAAGGAGTAAGGGTGGGTCCTTATATAGTGGCTGAGACGGCGGACTGCACGTGAGGAACGCGACACGTTGAATCTTGATCAACGGTCAACGAACCTGCACGTGCGCAGGGGGGCGCGTCGACGCGTCGAGCGTACGTCGAGCGGGATGTCCTGCCGATACCGGCGGCGGATCCCGATCGTGCGGCAAGAAGAGGGGCCTGGGTTTATACCCATAACCGGCCCCTTCAAGTTGGCCAACGACCGCAGACAGTATTGCCAGCGAAATACAGCACCGAACACCAGGTTCAGGTGCTGTATTTCGCTGGAAATATTGATATTGTCGGAGGTCGTTGGCGAAGTCAGCCAACATCTCAGAGAGCGGGCTTACATACGCACCACGACAGATTGCATCCTACAGCTCTAGAATGACGTCTCCGACGTATGCCTTCACAGTGACGGGGACAGCATGACAGCGGGATATACCGAGAATATATAGCTGGTTCGTCTCGCCCTTCAGTCGTTCTTCCTTCTCCTTCTCCCTCCCGGGAGTCGCAGCCGCGCGTTAACCCCCATCTGCACTCAACGACTATCAGACAATGCCAACCATCCGCTTTCTCCTCACCTGGATTGGCGCGGGCGCCCTGACAGAACTCCTGGTCCGTAAATTCAAAGTGTTCCCGTTAGGACAGGTCGTCCTACACGGGTTTACGACCTGGTCAAGTAGGCGGTATGGCTTGATCGACGCTCCAGGAGTCCGGGGCTGCGAGGAGAGTAATCAGTTAGTGCCAACACTGCTTTTTAGACCGACGGTGTGCATAATCCAATACCCACAGCACAATCCAACTATCTTCAACCGCGACCAATGCCGAACCTCCCTCTTCATTACCAGCCTTGACGGCACCGACAGTCTTTTCAAACCTCACGATATCTGCATTCCTTCCGAAAGTGTTGCACGAGGAACTGGAAATTGCGCCCACCGCACCAACAGTTCCGCCAGTCTTGTCACTGGATATTGCAGTGACGGCACCTGTTCCTCTGGAACCACTTTCCTTTCTCCTCCTAGGGCAATCTGGTAGTGGACATACCGGCAATAGCTCTAGTGTCTCTAGTCCTGGTCAGTCTCAGCTGGAAGTAACACCGGAACACGTTTCCCTAGGTATGAACTCCGCAGATATCTTCATGCATAGTGCATCTCTGTGGCTTGGCTTGGTCTCTATCCTGCTGGGCTTTGTTTACATTGTCTGCCTCGCGATATCCAAGACGGTGCTACCACAAGACGATGTCAATCGGTCAACCGCCTCCCGTGACCCGTCAGAGACGGAGCAGAGACTACAGCAGTGGGTTCGACGAGCGAACCGCATCAGCGATCGGCAAGCATCATGTGATGGACGTCTGGTGGACCTCTCTGTCAATCGTCAAGCACAGTCAATCGACGGGACATCGAGCCCCGACGCTGCTCAAAATGATAGGGTGGGTAGTCAAAATGTACCTGTCGAGCCGACGCCAGCAGCCCCGCAAGTCGGATCGACCGCCCCCCGCCCCCCGCCGGTGCGGCAGCCTGGGACCTCCCACACTCCCGCTTCACCTGGAGTACCAAACGACGACGCCGTACCGCGTACGGCCGCGAATGCTGAGGATCGTGAACTGCTCGAGTTGCTAATGAACCCAGCAATATACGAGATGGTGTTCCACGCTGACGGGGATAGGCAAGATCCTTCTGGTGATGACCGCTTACCTGGGCCGACTATCGCGCCCACGGAAGCTCCGAGTACTCTGGCTCCTACACTCGGCACGATCGATGGCGGTGGCAAAGCGGAGGCAAGCTCAAGTTCTTGCTGCAACAAATGGGAGCTGTGGATCACCGCAGAGCCAGCTCGTCTGGAGTCGTACTTTGTAGGAGATCTGGTGCCTATTAGCCGTCGACGTTACGCTCGTGTGCGCGTGCTGGTGGTCGAGGACTGGCTGTCGGAAAGGGAGACGGAGCGTGCCACTGCGCGTTTTTGGCTGTTTAGATGGTTAAGTCCGGTGCGTCATTGCCCCCTCTGAGTCTAGTGAGACTGTGCTTACCGACAACAGAGGATCTAGTCCCGGACATCGCCATCTACTGGAGCCCGCGAATGCATGAAAGCCACAGCGACATTCAACTGGAACAGATCGACTCACAGCGACGGCGGCGCAGGCCCATCATGGTACAGCGAGCCATACTTCAGGCACGATGAGAGCTAGGGATGACAGCAGGTGCCTCCTCAGAGCGTAGCATCGCCGCGTTGACAGAGTCTCCAATGCTATTCCGTTAGAACGAGAATGTTTGATACCGTATATACGCTCTGCATTTGTTTATTCGTTTTGTAGCTTGTCTCGGAAAACGCAGTCCACTTGTCATCGTATTAAATGCTTGAGCAGCACAAACTTGTCGCATGCAGAAATTGTGTTGATGATCTCGCCTGCTTCGACCGTCATAAACAGTATGACAGCACAAGTACTGGAGTAGCAAGACCAGGCACTTTGTCGGACGACCTTCCGGCACAGCTGAGATGTCACCACCAAATGGCTCAAGTATTCCAAGAAAGAGAGCTCCCATATTGAAGGCTTTGCGAGTTGCGTCAGTGACTATAGATAGAGGTAGAATGATGCCGGCCTTGTGGCGGGCCCGGATGAGATCGCAACTACTCGCAAGCAGAAGGCGTTTCGTATGCCCCTCTTCCCCAAAAGGCAAGTGTCTAACTTGAGACATCGTGCCACCGACCGCCCCGACCTTTGCTTCTGCCAGCACCATAATCTAATTCAGCCAGAGCCTCTCATTTCCACACTATCAGAGAATCCTCGATGTCATGCTATGCTTTGCGCTGTCTGCCATACAAGGCTTGTCAGAAGGCATGGAATCGTGGCCGCGGAGCCTGAGCGTCCGAGCGGTCATATCGAGCGGTCCGAGTCAGACTAAGCGGGATCTGAGCAAGACAAATGCCTGCATACTGACAAGGCTGGGCGTACCGCGCACATACAGAGTTACGTTGGACCATCTGCTCCCCCTCACCATGCCGCTTTTCTCGAGGACACGCTACATCGACAGATGGTGCTAGGCCGAGTCTAGCAACCTACTGGGCGCCATCAGTGTGCGGCGGACACGGCGGCCAGGAGACCTGCTCGCTTCGCTTTTTTGAGAATGCCATGCTTGTGCTTAAAGTTAGCTACAGGTTACTCAGCGGATGCAAGTACAGCCGCCTCAGCCGTCGTGGCGATTCTCTGCAGTGATTCGCGCGAACGACTGGCGAACAATGGCGAAGAATCATCAAGACTTCTACTCGTTGGGGAGCCACTATTGCTATGGCCGCACAAGTCCCAGACTCGCACTATACTTGTCTGTGTGGTTCAGACGCTGCTGCTCTGCTTGTCGTCTAACGTGTCGACATGGGTTCTAGCGGCGCCCTTACAGTGATTGCGTTGCAGCTTCCACACAAGGCGTGCCCATGGTACATTCAATGTAGCCATTGCAGGGCAACCACAGGGGCGAGCCGCGCACGGCGGCGCAAAGCCGCGACGAGCGGCGGTAGCTATGCGCTCACGAACTGTCTGCTCGCGATCCGGGCAACTTGACATGTGTCCGAAGGCAGTCATAGTCCTCTGCTATTGCTGGCGCGACGCCTTCAAACACGGCCCAAGGCCGCACATAAAGCTTGGCCTCCTCGGTGGGCACTGGTCCTCGTCGGTGTTGCCCGCCCCTGCCACCACCCCTTCGATCCACGGCGAGTCTTCGCCTCGCATACCCCTTCGTTCTCCCATACATATTATCGACTTTACGTTCACTTTGGACACTATGTACGCACCCATCGCGGTTCTCGCCGCTACCCTCGTGGGTAGCGCACACGCGGAAACTCCTGGCCAGCCGCTGGTATCGAACGCGCCACTCGGACAGTTCCAGATCGTAGGCGACAGTATGGCAAGCGCGCAACAGGTATGTTTTCACGTGGAAAGTGTTGTTGAAGGGACTGAGTCACGCGCTTTAGATGTTCCTCGGTACACTAGACAAGGTTTACATCGTGGACAAGACCGAACGGAACCCTACACAGATCAACGGGCACCCGGCATGGGCAGCGGGTGAGTACCAACGTTCATATTAATCTGCGATATATAGTGACTTGCGATCCAGAGTACTCTATCAGTAAGAACGATGGTCGCGCGATGGACATTGTTACGAATTCCTTTTGCGCGGTGAGTACACCATGCGTTGATCTTTGACTCGCCTGATAATAATTATGGTCGTAGGGAGGTAGCGTGTTGGGCAATGGCACCTGGCTCAACGTCGGGGGTAATCAGGGTGTTACCTATGGAGGTCTGACAGCAGTCAATCAAGACGGCGGCGCTCCATACGATGATCCGGATGGCGGTAAATCGTGCGTATAGACGTTGCCCCTTTCGCTTCTGGTTACTGACTCTATGGGCAAACCTCAGTGTTCGGTATGTCGCCGGGTTGCCTCTTCAATTTCAGCGTATACAATGACCATGGTTTACAGGCTGCTTAACCCCTGCGATGACGACTCTTGCACCTGGGTCATGGATACACCTCTGACTACTAGGAGATGGTATCCCAGCTTGTAAGTAGTGCATTAGCTTCCTTCTGCAGATTGCTCACTAGGATCTACAGGGAGACGCTTGAGGACGGCTCTATCATCATTGTACGTTTCTCACACAGGCACAGAACATTTAGCTGACTGAGTCTCCAGATCGGCGGATGCGAGTGGGGAGGTTTCGTCAACGATCAATACCAAACCAACCCGACTTACGAGTTCTTCCCTCCCAACCCGGCTGTCGGCCTCACTAACTCGCCCCTCCTCGAGAACACGCTCCCTGCGAACCTCTACCCGCTCACCTGGCTGCTTCCTTCTGGCAACCTGCTTATGCAGTCGAACTGGGATACGTCACTGCTTGATTATAAGACGCGTACGGAGACGCAGATCAGCCAGATGACACACGCCGTGAGGGTGTACCCTGCGAGCGCGGGCACGGCGATGTTGCCCCTCACGCCAGCGAACAACTACACTGCGACGATTCTCTTCTGTGGAGGGTCCAACATTCAGCCGGACGGGTAAGTCAATACAGTTTCTTGGTCTGTGCGCCCCTAAATAACATTGGTTTCACTCGCGACTAGCTGGGACACGAACTGGGATATCGCACAGTACCCAGCATCGGACTCCTGCGTGACCATCACTCCCGATGTCTCGACAAACTATGTCGACGATGACCCATTGCCCGAGGTCCGCTCGATGGGAAACCTCATTTACTTGCCAAACGGGAAACTCCTTTGCTTGAATGGCGCCGGTACAGGTGCGCATATTCGTCATGACTTGTGAATAACTGGTGTTCTAAGTGATGTACAGGTGTTGCGGGCTACGGTAACAACACCTGGGCAATTGGCCAGTCTTACGCTGATAACCCGGTTCTCGACCCGATCATCTACGATCCTTCGGCACCTGCTGGACAGAAGTGGTCCCGTCAAGGGCTCTCTGCGTCAACCATCCCGCGCATGTACCATTCCAGTGCAACCCTTCTCCCCGATGGTGTGTCTGCCCCATTTGCTTGATTGTCGCCTTTCGCAGTGAATCGTGTTCTAACTATCCGCAGGCTCCGTCTTGGTTTCCGGCTCCAACCCGAACGCGGATTACAACGTCGGAGCTGACGTGAAGTTCCCGACAGAGTATCGCGTGGAGAAGTTCTATCCGCTGTACTACAACGAGGCCAGGCCGGAGCCAAAGGGCTTGCCAAACCAGCTCTCGTATGGTGGGCCGTACTTCAACGTGTCGCTCACGAACCAGGACCTTGGCGGAAATGTCAATGCGGTGGCAAACACCAGCGTGGTCGTAATCAGGACCGGATTCTCTACGCATACCATGGTATGTAGCTGATCCACGGTCTAAGAGTGACTGCGGGTATTGATTTGTATGTGCAGAACATGGGTATGCGATATGTCCAGCTGGACGCGTCATACACCGGCAATTCGGATGGGTCTGCGACGCTGCACGTCAGCCAGCTGCCGCCGAACCCGGCTGTCCTCGCTCCTGGACCCGCGCGTATGTATTTGGCGCAGCGCATTCCTCGCTAAGCGATGACTGACGCTTCAATACCCCAGTGCTCTTTGTTGTCGTGAACGGCGTCCCATCCGTAGGCGTCCAGGTGATGGTCGGCACCGGCCAGATCGAGACACAGCCGACCAAGGCGAACGTCGCGCTACCCGCATCCAACATCGCTAAACAGAACAGCACATCATCGTCTTCAAGCTCTGGACATGACGGCTCAGGGAAGAGCAGCGCGGCGGTGCAGACGCTGCCGTTCAGCGGCTCGCAGGTGAACACGATTGCTTTGGTCGCCGCGTTGTTGATTGCTCTCGTCTGCTGATTTGCGTATTCGGACTACACATGACGGACTTTATGACCTTAATCCTTTCATTCGGTGTGCACTTATGGACTTCAATACCCGCCGTGACGTCTTGATTACTTTAGCATACTTTGATGCGCATGTCGGACTTGGTAGCCAGTCGCAGACATAGACTTGATTTCGACCCAGGTTCTCTGGTGCGGTTGCGGTGCCAGCAGTAAAAATACGCTCCATCGTCCCCATAATATACGGTTCAGGGAATGAGACGCTTGCTTGGGCTATGTGAATCGGCCCAGGTTCGGACTGAGGACCAAGTTCTGTGCTGTTCTGTGTGTACGGATAAACCAACTACGCCACCGACCCCGTGACTTGGAGGTTCGCCGAACCTCGCCCGATTTTCTGCCATATTTGGAATGAACGTCGGCGCTTTGGACTGATCGAGAGGTTTGCAAAGGAGCAGCCACAGTTTTGCTTCGGGCGCTCACTCGGTGACACTGACTCGGAAGCCCACACGATTATCCCGTTTCCTACATCTCAGCCGCTTGAAAGGTTAGGGAACCGTATCAATAGCTCCTATACTACTTGCCTTTGGGTAAGAACCTCACATCGCATCCACATCTGGAACCTGCATTCGCAGTAAGCGTAAAGCGAGGGTATACGGCTCAAGGCGAGGCTCATAAAGAGGTTACAGGAAAGGGATACCATGGCCGTCGAGGATCCAAACGCAGTAACGACCAAGCTGCTTACGCTTCTTAACGTCTCCGCAACCAAAACGGGAAAACGGAAACATCCATTTGAAGACGTTGTGGCAAAACCAAGCGAGAGGCTCAACAAGCGGCGTACAATCGCATTCGCTGACGCTCCTAGCAGTCAGCAGGATCCAGGACAAAGCTCAATCTCCGATGTAGAAAATTCAGTACCTGCCAATGAAGCTACAAATGAAAAGGGCCGTGAAGAGGTTGAGGAGGACCCGTCAGGTGCGCATCCTATTGTGCGACTGTTCATTATATCTGGAACGGTCGTAGACAGTGCCGAGGATCCCTATGAAACCCACTTCGGCGCGAAGTCTACGCTGGCAATGGAAGCTGTCCGCGATGCGGTAGAGCAGAGATCATGGGCAACGCGCAGGGATAAGCACGGCAGATTAGGCTCTGTCATTACGTCGTTTCCTGAAGCTGAGGGTGCTACAATGCCCTCAATTACTGTTCGGACAGCCGTAAGTGTTACTTGTACGAGCTCACGGAGAAAACACTGATATTGCTGTGATAAACAGGTGTTAGACAAGGTAAAGCAGCCGTTCTTGGAGCGTCAAGCCAAGCTTCCACGAGGTAAGCTATCATGTTGCACCAGATTTGTCTGCTTCTCTCATGTCAGAGCAGAGGTTGTCGAGCTCCAAAATGATTTGCTGTCTATGTTGTCGACCCAACGAGACCTTTATATCACGCGAACGTCCCTGGACATACACCAAAGCATGCGCGAAGCTATAACGCTACACGCCCTCAACCATATAACGAAGTATGTCGGGAGGCACAACGTCTCTGTCAATCTGACGATGCTCTCAGGAAGCGTCGTCGAGTCCTTAAGAACAATGAACGATTGACGCACGCATCCAAGTCAGGCCTGGCCGCTCCTGAAGATGTGCAAGACCAGGGCTTCACTCGCCCGTCGGTCCTCATTCTTCTCCCCTTCCGATCATTCGCGCAGAGGTGGATTAATGCGCTGACTTCGCATACACCATCCCTGGCGTACCAAGTGGAAAATCGCTCGCGGTTCAACACCGAGTACGGGCTACCCGCAGGCGCTGTCGACAGACTTGCGAGCGCGGAACCGGGCGCCTATCCAAGAGACCATGTCGAGATGTTCAAGGGTAATATTGACGACGCGTTCCGGCTTGGAGTGAAGATGACAAGGAAGAGCGTGAAGCTTTTCGCGGATTTCTACGGATGCGACTTGATCGTTGCGAGCCCTCTGGGTTTGAGAATGTCGATTGAGAAGGAGAAGTATGTTCAGTATCATGTCTCATGTGGTACGCTGCTGACAGGTACCTCATGGACAGGAATGCAGACTTCCTGTCCTCGATCGAGATGGTTATTGTAGATCAGATGGATGCTCTCAGCATGCAGAATTGGGACCACGTTCAGGTTTGTCTGCTTATGAGATGCCTCGGATATTCTTTGACTCGGGATTGTGCAGTTCGTATTCTCTCGACTAAACCAGATGCCGAAGGAATCGCATGACGTCGACTTCTCTCGCATCAAGCCCTGGTATCTCGACGGACAGTGAGTACCCCGTTTCGCGCATCCACGCGTTAGACCTGATGTTGTGCAGTGCTGCATACCTCCGTCAGTCCATATTGTTGACTGCATACGAGACACCAGAGACGCGTGCTCTGTTCAACGGCTCTCTCAAGAATGTAGCGGGAAAGGTTCGGACAGAGAGGAGATGGCCTCCCGTTGAAGTACCTGAAGGTATAGATCAGGCGAGTGCAGTGTTCGATGTCCGTTCCCAGCTATTAACCATCCTGCCCGTAGAACTTCGTGGAGTTTGAATGCAGCAATCCCAAAGACGAGCTCGAGAAGCGCTTTCAGTACTTCACGACACAGTTGCTGCCATCAGTGCTCAAGTCGGCCGTCCAAAGCGCGAATACTGTCGTTTTCATCCCGTCGTCATTTGACTTCATTCGGGTGCAAAACCACTTCAGGAAGAATCTGAGCGTGACCTTCACTGTCCTCTCTGAGCAAGTTTTCTCGCTTCACTGTTTATCACAACAACTGACGAATGTCTGGCAGATATTCCACGAACCAAGACATCTCTCGCGCCCGACAAGCGTTCTTCAGCGGCAAGAAGGCGTTTCTCCTCGTCAGTGAACGCTTCCATTTCTTCCGGCGGTACAAAGTTAGAGGTATTCGGAACCTCATCTTCTATGGTCCACCGGATCATCCGCAGTTCTACACCGAATTTCTCTCGTACCCATTCTTAGACGACGGCGTTGAGGCATCCGACCTTACGTGCCGGGTGTTGTTCTCGAAGTACGACTGGCTCAGGATGGAGCGGATAGCCGGCACGGAGGGTGCCGCACGGTTGATCAAGCGCGAGTAGCTACTACACACTTTCAGGTCTCTATTAATTCATATTGGTGCGCAAGTGAAGTATCTGTGATAATGATAACGAGTCCCAAACCAAGCAGCAACATGAAGCAACGAAAGCAAGTACGACCGTCGACCGGCATCTACCAGAGCAGAGATACAACACGTTTAAGTTTTACCAATCCTCTGCCGCGAATGAGTCGTTCTTCTTCCCTCGCTTCGCTCCCTTCCGACCTGACCCAGTGCGTCGAAGATTGCCGCGTCCTCTCTTGCCAGTCGTTGACGTTGTCCGGGAAGATGACTTGAAACCATCACCATTCGGACAAGCTTGACATTGATCAGTATAGGCAATTCTTCCAGTGTGGACAGGATGCACTCACCATTCGCCCAATGCCCCTCTTCCCCACACTGACAAGAAAATCAGTCTAGACCGCCCTAAACATATGTTGGACGCTCTCACCTTGTAGCACGCACCGGACACGGGACCGCCGTAATTCCTATTGCTGTTCCGACTGTCACTACGGTTCTCATAGGTCCTATATCGTGGTCTTGCTGCCTCCGCGTCCGCGAGATCCTCCTCGGTCGCCCATTCGAAGAACCTGCATCGTGCTTTCGCTGACTCATTAGGACATGACCAGTACTTCTTGCCCTGATTGTTTCCGCTCTTCGTCTCCTTCAGAACAGCCGATAGTTCGCAGAGGCATCGCTTGCGATCTGCACCGCGGTCGCTAGCCGACCGCTTCGTCGGAATCGAAGTTGATCTTGACGCACCAGCAGAACGGGGTGCACTAGCGTTGGAGGGTCCGTCTGCCCACTCAAAGAAGTCGCATCTGCGGTTGTTTGGGCATGCCCAGAACAAGCGGCCCTTGTTGGCAGTATCGGCCTTGACGGTCCGCTCCACGGCGACGTCCCCGCATTCGCATTTCGGAGCTGCGAGCGAGGATGTCTCCGGCTGTCTGGTCGTTGTGCTTCGTCCGGCGCGCGGCGATGGCGGACGGTATACTGGGGCCACAGGCTGCGGTGCCGGCTGGGGTTGTGCGGGCGGATCGTCCCAGTCTAGACATCGATTTAGAAATGAATAAAATGACGTTGCAGTGAAAGCTGCTCACATTGGTCAGAGTCAGAGCCATCGACATCTATGGGGGGAGCAGCAGGAGCAGCGGCCGCTCCCCCGCCCCGCCCGCCACGTCCTCTCCGGGTTGAAGGAGCTCTAGTTATTGTTGATGCTGCTCGACGCCCGCCACGGGAGCCCCGTCCTCTTGCAGCACCACGTGTGCCAGCACCGCCGTCGCCGTCACCGTCGTCGTCGCTGTTGTTGTCGCCAGGGTTAACACCACCACCCCTACCGCCCCTGCTACCGCGTCCACCCCTTGCTCCTCGTCCACCTCGTCCACCTCTTGCTCCACCCCCACCCCCACCCCCATCATGAGCATCATCTGGACCGCCGACATCGTCTAAGTTGACTCCTTCCCGCAGACGGTCGCGTACACACTATAGATGCGGATATGCGTGAGGTTTATTGCAGACGAGCATTGGGAACACATACTGTGACAAGCCTCTCAAACTCGGCCCGCGCCCTGATGTACATCTCTTTGTACTCTTCGATGCTTTGGACCAACATGTCGTTCCTGGTCATTGTACCTTCGCATATATTGACCATACGGCGCTCGGTCTACGGAGCAGTGTAAATCGAGGCAGTGGGTAGTAAACGTGAAAAGAACTGACCTCGCGGCGCAATTGTGGTCTGCTGAGACTGCGCTCGAACCCGATCGAGTCATAGCCTTCGACCAAGCCAATCCCAAGGGCCGAGGGAATGAGATACTTGATTGATCCCTGCATCTTCTCATGTACGTATTTTCGCTTGACGATGGTCTCGATATGTTGGGCGATGGTTGCGTCGGTACCTATGGTACGAGGGAGTTAGTGAACAACCTGCATCAAATCCGTACAGCGTCTGACCAATGCCGTTTTTGTCCATCATCGTGACGAGGTCGGCTTCGGTCAGGAGGTGTGGTTTGGTCGTCTGCCCGTCTTTGAGCAAGCAAATACTTGGAGCGAACTCTTCATCTCTCTCGAAGTGAGGCAACTCCTTGTCCGACCATTTATCGTAGATGAACACGTCGAGATAGTTCCGCTCTCGCACTCTGAGCCCTGGATGAAGACATAGGCATGACTTTTCTGATAACAACAAACTCTACCAATCCTTACCAGTAGCGTAGAATTCTTCATCGCCATAGAGTACCTCGACCGTGGTCTCCCAGCCGAGAGCGTCCTTGGAGCAGCATGCGAGGAAACGACGTGTGATGTATTCATACACTTTCTTCTCGTCGCCAACCAGATTTCCCGCATGAGCAGTTGGATGAATAGGCGGATGCGCCTTGTCGTCTTTCCTGCCCTGCCGGGGGCGATTGAAGCCGCCATTCTGCAATCTGTGTGATGCTTGAGCACAGAAATAAAGGCGTAAACGTCCAGGTGCTTGCCTGGTAGCAAAGTCACCCCATGCTGGGTCTATAGCCTGCTTCTCGATGAGAGACATGAAGTCGAATTGCGGGTCAAAGCGGTCGGTTTCGGTACGAGGGTAGGACAGGAAACCTTGCTGATACAGCTTCTCCGCAATCTGAAGCAGAAATTAGCTGGCGGTGACGTCAACGGTGTCGAGGTCTCACATCGAGCACTTTCTTGGGACTCATGCGTAGTAGCCGAGAACCGGCCTTCTGCAAATCTACAGTAGTCAAGGGCAGTGGCTTCCTGAGAATGCATTTAGCACGGGTTGTCAGAAGTAAGAAAAGCTCTGACCATTTCTTCGTGTCCTTGCTCCTTACTTCCACTACTCGGGCAATGGGCGACTCAAGTACATGTTCGTAAATTGCCATAGCGACGTCGAAGTCGAACAGATGCCCTCTCCGCCACGTGAATACTGTTTCTTCGTCTTCGCCCTCGGGTGATTGCCGCGTCACGGACATGAAGATATACCAAAACATCTCGGGTCTGAAAGCTTTCACCTGGTTGTAACGAGACACGACAAACCCAAGAGTCGGGAACTGACATGGTCCTACGCAACCATCGTACCAAGCAAGCCACCCAGACTTATCAAAACGCACCATATGAAATTACGTCCTCAGAGAGGTCATGGTCTTGGAAACGCCGTTGCAGGTTGAGTGTCTGTAACCGGGACATGGCGGCACCAATCCTCAGGTCGAGCAGAATCCTCGCTTCTACAGCATTGACTTGGGCCATGTCTAGCGCAACTGGATTCTGTGCTGCGTTGTGAATCTGTCTATTCGTGGCATACGCTGAGCATGTCGAAATCGCTATGCAGGAATGACTCACTGAGGAATAATGGCGCTGAAACGCGCTCTTGTCACGACGATGTTTGGCTTGACCTTCATACATTCCCGCATTATCTCCCATCCAATGTGCTCTCCTTCCCTGTCACAGTCCGTCCAGATCATGAGTTTGTGTGCCCTCCTGGCTTCGTTCTTGAGGTTTTGTGCGATCGTAGCAGCATCCTTCCTGACTTCGGCAATGATGGGTGCCTCGAAAAGCTCAAATGGGTCGCAGGATGTCCATTTGGCATACTGAAAGCTGAAATTGTGCTCTAGCATATGTCCGGCTACGGCTGTTACTGTGAAAGTGGCATTGACCTGAGGGTAATCAAAGTCGTAGTTCCTAATGTAGGTATTCCCGCTTTGTCGCTGTTGTGGTGGTCAATCCAATCAAATAACAGCATTGAAAGGCATAGATTACCGTGGTGAACCGCCCACCAGAGAGGATTTGTGTGATCGACTTCGCAATGGAAGGCTTCTCTGCAACGCAAAGGACACGCGTGGGTCTCATGGTCGCAACGGCAGAGTGCTGTGGCGCCGAGATAAAGCATGAAAATGAAAAACAACAGATACCCAGTCGGCGCAGCCGAGCAAGGGCGCGGGTTCGGGACAGCAATATAGTCGAGGTCGTCGGACGATGGCAGATGTGGCAGAGACGCGCTCTGCTCGCCTTGCCGCGATCCCCGCGACGCGTCGCGCGAATCCACGTGACCATGCTAGGACTAGCACTAGCGCCTATGCACGATGGGCGTCAGAGCTCGCTGACGCCTTTGCAAAAGGCAAGTCGTCTTCGCGAACGTCACTCGACGACGACGCGCTGCACCTCTTACCATCCTGCACCGCCCGTCTTCTGGCTTGTGTACGACAACTCTGCCCTCCACTGTAGCTGTAAATCTTGCCAGCTGTGCCGTGCACTTGCGGCCCAATCTTTGACGCCCCTCCGCTATGCATTTGTACAATTTGACTCTCCAACCACCCACGGCTATCACCCATGCTGTCGCAGGCAACTTCTCTGGATCGAGACAGCAAGAGATTGTCGTCTCCCGTGGAACTCGTTTGGAGCTTCTGCGTCCGGATGTCCAGAGTGGGAAGGTTTCGACCGTCATTGCGAGCGATGTATTTGGGTCCATCCGTTCGCTTGCCGCTTTCCGTTTGACTGGCGGTACGAAGGGTGAGGGCTTGTACGTATCTTCCGAAGCTTCTTGTTATTTACAGCTTTTCCTCAGACTACATCGTCCTAGGCTCTGATTCTGGCCGTGTTGTGATTTTGGATTACGATCCAAAGACAAGCAGTTTTGCCAAGGTTCACCAAGAAACCTTCGGCAAGTCTGGAGCGCGGAGGATTGTTCCTGGCCAATATTTAGCTACCGATCCCAAAGGGCGTAGCCTCATGATCTCTGCCGTAGAAAAAGCGAAGCTCGTGTACATTCTGAACCGTGATCCCGCTGCAAACCTGACCATCTCTTCACCACTCGAGGCTCACAAGAATAACTCTATCATCCACCATATCATCGGTTTGGATGTTGGGTTTGATAATCCAATGTTTGCCGCGTTGGAGGTCGACTACTCTGACTCCGACCAAGACCCTACCGGAGAGGCCTTCAACAACGCAGAGAAGGTCTGTGGTTTGTATTGTTTAAGAATACTTGCACTCAGCTGGCGACTTGATAGATGTTGACATACTACGAGCTCGACCTCGGTCTTAACCACGTTGTGCGGAAGTGGAGCGAGCCGACTGACCCGAGAGCCAACATGCTCGTGCAGGTTCCTGGTGGCCAACTGGCCTCGTCAGACCGCTATGATGGGCCCTCCGGTGTGTTGGTGTGCTGCGAAGACCATATTATTTACCGACATATGGATGCACCTCAGCATCGTGTGCCCATACCGCGACGACAACATCCTCTTTCAGATCCTAACCGGGGACTGATCATCACCGCGGCTGTCATGCACAAAATGAAGGTTCGTCCAAAGACTACACCGTAGAGTGTCAGCTGCTCAAACATTGGCAAATAGGGCGCATTCTTCTTTCTGCTGCAGAGTGAAGAGGGTGATCTATACAAGGTCACCATCGACCACGACGACCAGGACGTTAGGGCTGTGAAGATCAAATACTTCGACACCGTTCCAGTAGCGTCCAGTCTCTGCATCTTGAAATCAGGTTTCCTCTTTGTTGCGTCCGAGTTCGGCAATCAGTTGAGTGGTCTCATGCTAGCCTCGTGTCGACCGTACACTGATATGGTTGCGTCTGCAGCTACCTGTACCAGTTCCAGAAACTCGGCGATGATGACAACGAACCTGAGTTCTCGTCCGCCTCGTACCCTTCCTTCGGCATGGCTGACCCTTCGTCTGCTCTCCCCTTCGCATACTTCCGCCCTCGCCCCTTAGACAACCTGACCATGGTTGACGAGATGGAGTCACTCTGCCCTATCCTCGACTCCAAGGTTATGAACTTGCTGCCGAACTCGGACACCCCGCAGATATTCGCTGCTTGTGGGCGAGGAGCGCGGAGCACGTTCCGTGTACTGAGGCACGGTCTGGAGGTCGAGGAAGTCGTAAGCTCGGATCTTCCTGGTATCCCAAATGCTGTCTGGACCACGAAGTTAAAGGAAGACGGTATGTGTCTACTTCTCATGTCATCGATGCACATCTCTCACCATCTGCTCAGACCTCTTCGATTCATACATCATCCTCTCCTTCGTCAACGGTACCCTTGTGCTCTGCATCGGGGAGACTATTGAAGAAGTGCAGGACACTGGTTTTCTTTCCTCCGCACCCACACTCGCCGTGCAGCAAATCGGCTACGACGCTCTCCTGCAGGTCCACCCTCATGGTATCCGGCATGTTCTTAGCGACAAGCGCGTGAACGAGTGGCGCGTTCCCTCCGGCAAGACAATTGTCGCTGCAACAACGAACAAGCGTCAAGTAGTCGTTGCACTCAGCTCAGCAGAGTTGGTGTACTTCGAGCTGGATCTGGATGGGCAGCTCAATGAATACCAGGACCGAAAGGCAATGGGTAGCACTGTACTTGCATTGAGCATCGCCGAAGTACCCGAGGGGCGACAACGGACACCGTACTTGGTACGTAAAATGCGCATTTAGGATATCCGGTAGGCTGATCCTCACTGTGACTCAGGCCGTAGGATGTGAAGACCAGACTGTCCGCATCATCTCGCTCGATCCCGAGAGCACCCTGGAGACCATCAGTCTGCAGGCCCTGACAGCACCGCCATCCGCCATTTGCATCGCCGACATGCTCGACGCTGGCATTAACAAAACGTCGCCAACGACCTTCGTCAACATCGGCCTGCAGAACGGTGTGCTACTACGGACGGTCCTCGACCCCGTCAACGGACAGCTCACGGACACGCGTACACGATTTCTCGGAACCCGCCCTATCCGTCTCATCCGTGTGCTCATTCAGCGCAACCCCGGTATCCTCGCGCTGTCGTCGCGCTCGTGGCTGAACTACACGCATCAGAACCTCATGCACTTCACGCCACTAATCTTCGAGAACCTCGATTATGCGTGGAGCTTCTCGGCGGAGCTGTGCCCGGAGGGTCTTATCGGCATCTCTGGGAGTGTCCTTCGGTGAGTGTCCTCTTCCTACACTTTCTATTGCACAGATGAGTTAAAGGGATCGTACGGCGCCTCCGGGCGCATGCCGAAGCTTTTGATTCTTATAACCAATTGTTCCTACTGAGCCTCTAATCTTTTCCCTACCTTCTGTCCGATTGAGGACTCCATGCTGATCTCAGCCTACACGCAGCATCTTCCAAATCCCCAAGCTTGGTACAAAGCTCAAGCAGGATGCTATTCCCCTGTCGTACACCCCGCGCAAGTTCATTCCCCACCCGACGAACGGACTGTTCTACTTGATCGAGGGTGACCACCGAGTAAGGAGCGATGCCGCTGCAGCCAAGGCTATGCAAGAGATGGTCAGTGTTTTATCGTCTCTACCTCCGTGATTCAGGCTAACGGCCATAGCAGCAGGAACAGGGGAAGATGGTTGATGAAGAGATGGCCAACCTACCGCCTGAGGTCTTCGGCCGCCCGAAGGCTCCTGCGGGGACATGGGCATCATGTATCCGCATCATAAACCCTGTTGACGTAAGTGTAATACTGCATCTGAGTCGTTAATAACACGATCTCCCTTGCAGGCAAGGTCAATTAACGTCATCCCGCTCGACGAAAACGAGTCTGCATTTTCAATAGCCGTCGTGCCCTTCGCAGCGAAAGGTGGCGAGTTGCATCTTGTAGTTGGCACTGCGCAAGACACATTTATCGCTCCTCGGTCTTGCACGACCGGGTGGATCAGAACATATCGATTTACTGAAGACGGCACAAACCTGGAGCTGCTGCATAAGGTAACACGCTCGGTGGTATTGCAATTTCTGGTAGTCGACTGACGGCTTCTCACAGACCGACACTAATGACGTCCCTCTTGCTGTGATGGCCTTCCAGGGCCGACTCGTTGCTGGTGTTGGCAAGGCTCTGCGGCTGTATGATATGGGCAAGAAGAAGCTTCTCCGAAAAGTGGAGAACAAGGTAAGTTTCTGCAAATGAACGGTACACGTTTGTTCCTTACTCCCGGTTGCGTAGGGCTTTGCGTCCGCTATTGTATCATTGAGTACGCAAGGCTCGCGCATCCTCGTCGGAGACATGCAGGAGTCAGTATTCTATGCTGTGTACAAGCCACCAGAAAATCGTCTGCTCGTGTTCGCCGACGACACCCAGCCTCGGTGGGTCACATCGATGGCCATGGTGGATTACAATACGGTTGTTGCCGGTGACCGGTTTGGCAACGTCTTTGTCAACCGGCTAGACCCCAAAGTCTCCGAGTCGGTCGACGACGACCCCACGGGCGCGGGCATCCTTCACGAGAAGGGCCTCCTGGCCGGCGCGCCGCACAAGACGAAGATGCTCGCGCACTTCCACGTGGGCGACATCGTGATGTCGATCCACAAGGTGTCGCTCGTCGCTGGCGGGCGCGAGGTGCTACTCTACACGGGGCTGCACGGGACGATCGGGATCCTGGTGCCGTTCGTGTCGAAGGAGGACGTAGACTTCATCTCGACACTTGAGCAGCACATGCGCACGGAGCAGCTGAGCCTCGTTGGCCGGGACCACCTCGCGTGGCGCGGGTACTACGTGCCCGTCAAAGCGGTCGTGGACGGGGACCTCTGCGAGACGTTCGCAAGGCTGCCGGCAAGCAAGCAGAGCGCGATTGCGGGCGAGCTGGACCGAACGGTGGGCGAGGTGCTGAAGAAGCTGGAGCAGCTTAGGGTGACGGCGAGCGGGTTCTGAGTATGTGCTCTATGTCTCGGTATGTGCGCCTGGGGTGTTGCTGCTGCTAGTGTGTACAAAATGTATCATATGTTCTTGCGCGTCGTGAATGCTTTCTCGCTATCTGTCCTTGTACCTTCGTCTGGTGTTTCGTCCGCAGTCATCATTCCTACTTCATGAGCACAAAAGGTGAGCATGCCGCTTGTGCGTTGTTTACTCGTCCCTGATAACCTGCACACTTCGTAGATGCGCATATGTTACCTGTCCTTCGGCTATGTGGTCCATCGTCGTGCGACATATGCGAGGCGTTCTGTCGAGCTTCCTACTTCCGGCTGCGGGTCTGCGACCCCAAAGCTGCAGTGACGACGCGGGTCCGCCAAATCGGGACACACACGCTGTGACCGCCACCTTGCATCTCCTAGCTCATCCACTGTCAACCGTGTAGCGTCATGGGCTGTCTCACGACTCGTCGCCCGCATATAAGGCCGTCGACGCCATGGTTCTACTGAGTCTGTACCTTCCCACTTATCACCGGTCCCGACGTCGTTGACGATGCTCAGCTCTCTCAGACTCGCCACTAGCGCACGATCCACCCTTGTCCGTGGAGCGCGGCCACACGCCATGCATGTTCCCAAGCGGACGCTCATCACGCTCAAGGATCATAAGGTAGCCTGGGATGTATTTCAATAACTGTCTGTATTGTGGCTCAGTGTATTTGAATACTGCTAGTACACCGCCCATGCCACTGCACGCGGTCAGGGCAGGAACGGACAAGTCAAATCCGATGACGACCATGGGCTCGATCTACGCCTCGCGATGCCCAAGTCTCTTGGAGGCAAGGGGGACGGGCAGAACCCTGAGATGCTCTTTGCTATGGGTTATGCTGGTGCGAGGTTGCTCCACCGGTTGTAATCTCAGACTCTGAATCGAACTTTCCGCGCGCATTTAGCCTGCTTCTTGAGTGCCATGCAGCTCGTGGCGAGCAGGCTCGGCAAGTCTGAAATGGCGAAGAACGCAGTGGTGCACACTCAGGTGTACGTCGGCGAGCCGAAGGAGATGGAAGGCTTTGGGCTTGAGGTGGACATCCGGGTCGAGGGAGCAGACGAGGAGCTCATCAAAGCTGGGCACGAGGTATGCATGCGCTCATCGCTGTTCGTCCATGAGGGTGTATGGATGACCCGAACTCGTAGGCGTGCCCCTACAGCCGCGCGTTGAGCAGGGGCGTGGTTGTGAATGTCTCCAAGGCGTAGACTCTGTAAGCGCAGTGACTGTCTTTGGATTGAACTTGAGCCCCCTCAATTTCCACAACAGCGCATGCCTTAGGAACGGCGAGTCCTCATGGACTTCGTGACTTTCGTTGAGGATTTGATTTAGGATCTAAACCACCCGAGAGAGTCAAGTTAGCGCTGCAGATTGCACCATGTTCTTGGCAGTTGGCGGTATGCCGATAATACAGGCGGGTGCACAGCAAGCGACTTCGTCACCGCGGAGCACGGTGGTGCAGTCTGGTGCGCCGCGCCCTCGTCCTGGTCGCGTTGTGGCGCGTCTTGCCCAATCAGGCGACGCGCCTGTCACAATACGTGACGCTAACATGCGTGACGACCGTGATCCTGCGAAGGTGGCTCGGACCGAGATGCCCGAGGTGACTGCGTTGAATATTGATTATTGGACGCCGCTGCTGATTGGACACCGTGCAGCAGGCCCCAATCTTGCGTCACTGCTAGCTTGGTGGATGTTGTGTCGGTCCAACTAGCACCAGAGTTCGCGCCAATCTGCTTTGACCCTGCACGCAGTAGCGAGATATAAGACACCAGCCCGCGGCGAATGCCCTCTCCATCGGCATTCAACACACCCAACTCTCTCGCTGACAACCCAACGCACGCACACTTGTTACGACTTCTCACGACCCATATACGCTATCTTCCACACCGGAACCCTAATCTCACGCTATCCTAGCTAATACTCCCGCTCCTCCTTCGACCCTTCAACTAATCACCATGCGTCCCACTGCTGCTGCCGTTCGTCCCCTCACGACCCGCTACACCCCTCGCCACTTTAACGGCCAGGGCGTTCGTCTCTCAGCACGTCCGCGAGCCTTACCACCTCACACGCGAGGCATTCTCACCTTGAAGGACCATGTCGTACGTATAACGCCCTAAGTATGTATAACGCCCCGCTCAGTTCTAACCATGTTCAAAGTATTTCGCCAAGTGCACCGCTGAGGGCTCTGGTCGCAAAGGCGGCTTGGTGAAGTCTTTCGGTGATCAGCCCGTCGAGTTCAAGATGGACATGCCCAAGGTCGCTGGCGGGAAGGGCGAAGGCTTGAACCCCGAACAGCTCTTCGGAATGGGCTATGCTTGTAAGTCCTTGCACCCCGCGTTTGGAACTCGATGTTGACTTCGTTGTAGCTTGCTTCCTTGGTTCGCTGCAGCTCATGGCTGCAAGAGCTGGCAAGAAGGAGCTCGGAGAGAAGGCCAAGGTGCACACCAAGGTGTTCCTCGGCCACCCCGAGAACCCGGACACCGAGGGATTCGGACTTCGTGTCGAGATTTGTGTCGAGGGTATCGATGATGACAACATCATCGCGGCTGCACACAATGTGAGTTTCTAGCCGACTCCCTCCGCTTGTCGCCTCATCTCACTTCTACCGATAGTTCTGCGCGTACAGCCGTGCGCTGACCGAGGGATGCGAGGTTACGGTCCTGAAAGTCTGAGGAGATGTCGCCACCTACGTCATCTCTGACGGTCTCGTCTGCGCATGGTCTCGTATATGATATCTTGTACATGATCCATGACCTTTTGTTGTGGATGATTGTTATCTGCAACCTGTGTAGCATTTAGGCAGTACACTGACAACAACACACCGCCTTCCTTGATTTCCTCGGTGACACACGCTACCGGACCTCCGCACAATGCGTTTAATACACCCAAGGCAATACGAATTTATGTAGCCATAGGAGACACGAACGTAGATAGACCTACCATATACCCAATGACACGTTCTCAGTACTTGCGACGGAATTGTTGGATACGTTTGTCTGGCCGTAAGAAGCGTTCCGAGCCCCGACCTTACTAGCCCAGTAAGAGTCTAATAGTCTAAGCGCGATGGCTTCTCGGCTGGGAGCCCAAGGCAACACTGGAGCATCTTGAGCGTAGGCAATACGCCCAGCTGACCTCTGCGGGGTCCGTTCAACGGAGGGCGTGAGGCGTTACAGACAGGTGGTTAGGGTCGTCCTCGTCACGAGCGACTTCTGAGACAATAATTTACAACAGGCGAGGGAAGAGTGAACCCCAGTAAGTGCAGCGCAACGCATTTGCAGTCTTCCACTATTGGCTCGAGGAGGACCGAAGTTGGTGGCAATTCCAAGGAGGTTCGGTCCCGCAACTAGTACTCGAATACGTAGGTTATCCCGAGCCCAGCAGTTCCCACGCTTTTCAATGGTTCAATCGAGCGCCTGGTGGGCCAGGGCCTGTGGTTACTCACTGCGTCGTCTTTCCAGTCATCATCGAATCTCGACTGTGCTTCCTTACTTTTCAGCACACGGTGTACGACGTCAAATCCCCACCTGAACGTTTCTCAACTTTCACCATGGCCACCGTGCACCCGTCTCGCATGGCCCTCGTGCCCCAAGATCCACCAAAAGACGTCTACTCACAGTCGCGCGACCGCAGACGCAGCCCTTCTCCCCGTCCCTCCCGTAGGCGGTCACCGTCACCACCAAGAGAAAGGGACAAGGACGTTGATCGCTATGGTCGACGAGAGCCAGCCAGGAATCGGGACGAGCGGCGCGAGCGGGAGGGCGAGCCGAGCAAGCGTAACCGCGCACGGGCGGACGATTACTTTGACGAAGCGGGCGGAGGGGGCCAGGAGCCGCGCAAGCGGAGTCGCTCCCGAAGTGCTGACAGGGAGAGGGACCACGAAAGAGAGGAGCGCAGGGAGAGGGAGAGACCAAGGAGGAGGAGCCCGGAGTATGGTGAATATAGACGGCTGTCGCCGCCGAGGGAGAGTGCACCTGCGCCTTGGAGGCAGCAAGAGAATATGTACCCGAGGGGACGGGAGGTTGGGAGGTTTGCTGGTGGAGGCAATGATTTCATGGAGAGGTATGTAGTGAGCTTTCTTGGGTTTGCCGCGGTTGGATGTTGATTGTTTTCCTTTGCAGCCGGAGACAGCAACGCGAAAATAGCACATTCAGTATCTGGCCGCCATCACCGAAAGCACCCACCCGTGATCTGTACGTGGGCGTACATTACCTGCTCTGGATGTAACTAATCTCACTGCGACAGTTCCGGGGAACGCGACTCTAAACACCGCAAGAAGTCGCACAAACGACGCTACGACTCTGACAGCGACACGGACACGGATTCCGAGGAGGAGCGCCGTCGTAAGCGAAAGGAGCGAAAGAAGTCACGGAAGGAGAAAAAGGATAAGGAACGCGATCGTGAGCGCGAGCGCTCGCGAGAACGTAGGAAGCACCGCTCGCGCTCCCGGCGGTACAGTGACGAGGAAGACTCCGAGGACGAGAGGGAACTCCGGAGGCGGAAGGACCACCGTCGGAGCGCAACCCGTACAAGGAGCCCGGAGCAGGGGCCACCCACGACAGAAGCGGAGGATGAGTGGGTCGAGAAGTCAGGCTCGACTGGGCTGTTGGCCCCTGCACAGAGCAGCGCCAGCTCGCCGAAACCCTCATCTATCCAGCCTCCAGCCACTAATTCATTGCAACAACCTACTGCTGCAGAAGACGACGATGAAGACGATGAGGTGGGACCGAAACTTCCGCAGACGGCCAAGAGCTCGCGCAGCAAAGTGGACGAGCGGCAGTATGGAGGGGCGCTACTGCGGGGCGAAGGCAGTGCGATGGCCGCGTTTCTGAAGGACGGCACGGACGTGCGCATTCCGCGGCGTGGTGAAATCGGGCTGCAGTCGGACGAGATCGCCTCGTTCGAGTCGGTGGGGTACGTTATGAGTGGCAGCCGCCACCGGCGCATGAACGCGGTGCGGATGCGGAAGGAGAACCAAGTCATCAGTGCGGAGGAGAAGCGGGGCATACTGAAGCTGCAGCAGGAAGAGCGCGAGCGAAGGGAGGCTATACTAAGGGAGGAGTTCCAGCAGCTCGTAAGCGATAAACTGAAGTCGCAGGGTGGTCCCGCGAAATAAGGAACGCTGCAAAATCTGCAAGTTCATGATGCAGTGTTGTTGGACCGGGGTGTACATGCTGGGCACTTGTATGGCAGATGACGTGCATTCCATTGGATGTACACAATGGGAACTTCTACGTGTAATTGCGACATTCCTATAGCTCGTCGCGTTTGCCCCGAGCGTCCAACTCCATGAGCTCAACCTCAAACTCCAGCGCAGAATTGGCGGGAATCTTCGCGCCCATGGCGCGGTTGCCTAGCGGGCAAGTAATGAGCGGCTGATTCATTGTGAATGTCACCATTACTGACCGTACGCGAGGTGCGCGGGGATGATGAGCGTGCGCTTCTCCCCTTCACACATCCCTAGGAGACCTTGCTCCCACCCCTTAATGACCTGACCTCTACCCACTGCAGTTGACCGTCAGATTGCGAATATTGTATGTATGAATAACCTTACGCGTCACGGAGAAAGCCTTGTTACGGTCGTAGCTAATAGACACGTTGCATTCACGAGGCCGTTGCGACGAGAGAAGGCTATGCGTCTTACCTTGAGTCGAACTTGTTGCCGTTAGAGAAAAGCTTGCCAGTCTAGAGCGGCCTGTTTGAATATCCGAAGACAGTTTACCACTATCCCGGCTACTCACGTAGTGCACCTTGAGGACATCGCCGTTAGATGCCTTCACCGGGCACTCCGGAGGCATGTATTCCGTCTGAATCTGCAAATCCCTAGGAGGCTCCGGTGCATCGGCAAAGGCAAGCAGGCCATAGAGCGCAGTACAAAGCAAGCTGAAGACAACGAATCTCATCTTGTCGACGTGTCGCTACACAGAGATGAGCGTAGCTTCGCGCGTTGGTCGACCTCGGGCGCCATCACGCTGCCCAGGTGGCGCGAATATAGCAGGCGTGGGAACACCCTGGACCGACGAGCGCTTCAAATCATTTGATCATTGATGGGCTGCCTTTTTCGACGCTTAGTCAGAACTGTACAGGGCACGCTGTCGCTAACCTTAATTTTCATCCCCTTTCCACCGACCATCCACGCTGCCTCCGACATCAAGCACGATGGTGTGTACCACGTCCAGTCTCACCGTAGGATGCGCGGACTGATTGGTGGTTCTTTCTTCAGCCTTCCCAAAAAACTTTCCGCACGAAGCGCATCCTCGCGAAGGCCTCCCGCCAGAATCGGTGAGTTCTATCGGTGCACCCAGGTCCTCTCCTATGCTGACGGCCTCTGTCAGGCCCATTCCCCAGTGGTTCCGCTTGAAGTCGGACACCAAAATCCAGGTGCGCGATGAATTACGTTCACTTGCATCAATTGCTTAGACCTCGCATTAGTACAACGCTAAGCGGCGTCACTGGAGGCGCACGAAGCTTAACATCTAAGCCAGCTTCCGCCTCGTTTGCTCCAGTTGTCAGTCGCGCTCGTGGAGGGAGAGGAGATCCGCAAGTTGTCGACATCACCACGCACCAGTTTACGCATCATGTACTCCTCTGCTATTGGCCTATGGCTGTCCCGCTGAATCATCCGCATGCACCATGACATTGTATTATCCGGATTTACGGCGTGCGGTTAAAACGCGAGGACATCGAGGCTGTGCCTCACATACAGACTGCTATGGGTACCAATACCCACCATAGTCTTGCGATGGGCTGTGGACCTGGAAAGATGCCGCGATCCTTCCTACATCGTCAGCAGAACTTCGCAGTTCCCAGAGAGATTGCGTGCGTGGTCAGGGACTAATTGTTCTGCGGCGTCGTACACGTACGCGCGAGATAGGTCTATTCAGTCGCCCAGAGCTCATCTGTGTTAGCTCTACCTGTCGTGAACGGACAGGTCAATCGTTCAAGCTGAAGAGATCACAATTCATAGTTTGTGCATAAATCCACTTTGCATAGAAGTCACCTGTACTTGACATTCGCAAGTCTAAGATGCAGCGTCCCAGTTCTACAATGCGGATAGTCATGAATACATGTCTTGACAACTTGTTCAGTACCGTGGACTCCAACGTTAAGCATGCAGTTGCGTTGACGAGCCGACCACCGCCGTATTTCTTCGTCCGTTCATCACCATCGCAAGGGCATCCGCATACCCGCGATCCACCCTTGTCCTAAGTCGCTCGGTGCCTCTTCCTCCCGGAAGCATCGATGTGGCCGTGGTTGTACCGGACTGCACTACATCTCTGGTTTTGGACTACGAGCGATGCGGTTCACATGGAAATAATGGGCTCGCCGCAGTGTGGAATACACCCCGAAGTCCCCGGAGCGCGGGTAATCAACCAACGACTTTCACGCGACGTATCAAACGTCACCAGCGATTCAGCTGCATATTGAGCATGGGCTGCATGACGGGGTCCGCTGCCGGCTCGTGTTCTGCGCGCTGCTCAGGCTCCTCGTACTGCCGCACGCGGCGCCATATGCACCATATGCGCCGAAGGATAGACCGGCAGAGGCGGAAGATGAAATAAAGGAGGATGGCAACCATCAGCAGCACAGCTCGGATTTTGATGACGATCTGCTGAGGCCCGACTGCTTGCGGCTCGGGTGGCACGGCTTCGTCGAGCCATGGATGGATGTGCGCGGTGAAGGTATGAGGGCCTGTGTGGTTGATGGCTCCTGCTGCGGGCGTCGCCTCACTGGCTAAGTGGTCCAACGTCGTAGACATTGAGGCCTCCGTTGCAAGTGCCAGTGTCCCTAGTGCCACCGATGGTAGGCATGTCGTCTCTGGTACAGGATTCCTTGTGGCAGTTGGTAGAACGACAGGATAAAGGAGGTAGTGCAGAGGTGAGGCTATTGGCGTAGCGTCGGACTTAGGAGCGGCGACCACCACCGCGACCGGTTCATCACCCGCTGCCAGCGCAGGTGCATTCGCCGCGACGGGGGCCTCTGTCTCCGCATCCCCAGAATGCGGGATATCTCCCTCAGACCGAGCATTATCACCGTCGGTGTCAGACGGCGAGACGCTGAGTGGGTATAGTCTAAGCGAGACCAGGTAACAGCATGGGACTTACTCACCCTTGCAGTCGGTCCTGGAGCTCGATAAAGACGCGCGGAGGGACATCTGCGGTCCGGTCCATATCCAAGCGGGAAATCGTGGGATGGAGAACAGTCAATAATAGGAATGCGAAGTGACAACGAAAGAAAAACGAAAGGAAGAAGATGAGACCTTTCAGCTAAGCTGCGTGAATGCTTTTATTGCATGAGCCTTGAACACCGCGGACATCGAGCGAGAAATCTGGCGCCGCACAGCCCGCTATGATGCTTCTTCGTGGTAATGTCATCGCTCAGAGTGTACATCTGTCCAAAACGGACCTGCGTGCGTACCTATGATATGATTGCGTTGTCGGTAGCTATGTATCATCGCTGCCTCACTGTCCATAGTCCGGTGCTGCTATGATGCGGATGTATTTCGTGAGTCAGTGCGGTCTGAAGGATGTGATGCATTCCGCTACAGAGACGCACACATCGGCTTTGTACCCCGATGATCCAGCAGACATGCACCAGACAGTGAAGGCACGAGGCTGGGTGGTACCATCGAGCATTAGCATGTCATACAAAGTTATGCCGTACATTACATATGGAAATGCGCTTGCCGTCATTCAATAGGTAGGTACCACATAGGGGTGGTTTGCAGCGCGAGCATCGCAGCCATAATCGACTGCACACTGGTGGGTATAGCCCTACTTCGAACCACGTCGAAGTGTATCTTACCGCCGCTGAGCCTATCGGTAAGTCTTCCGTGAGTTCCGGCTGGTGTACGCACCGCCCCAGAATACGTGACACTGGAATTTTGATGCGCAACGTTGGCGATACAGAAGACGTCAAGATCAATGAAAAGGTAGCATTTGAGTTCGCGATCGCGCACTTAGAGTTGACCAGGAGTTGACCAACCTGATTTACTACCCAATATGGGAGCCTTTGATCCTAACATCAACAAACAAGTCACCCCCACGTGCGTGTAATATGGTGACGCGACATGGCAGCCCGCGTTAAGCCACGAATGCACCAGGCCTGACTTGCAGCCTCATCATCTCGTCCATCGTCGAGGCTGCGGCAACTGACGTCCACAATGTCTCTGATAGTCGCCATCTTTGCGCTCGTCTTCATCACAGAGCTGATCTCGTGGATCGGCAAATCTGTATTGCTAGAATTCGTGCGTAGGCGACATCGACTGGCTGTCGAATGCGACGTGTCCTGACATTCCAGAACGCATGGACACCAGGTCTATGCAATTTACCTGCGAATATTCTACTCCAGTGTAGTAACCCGCCAACGAAAACTCAAGTCAGAAATTCTAGTAGCAAAGAAGGAGCTGCTGCAGACGAGTGCGCAGGATCAGTTTGCGAAGTGGGCCAAGCTGAGGCGGAGCGTGGACAAGGGGCTGGCAGACCTGGAGAAGCTCAGTGAGTGTCTCCCTTGCGTTGGTAATATCTCCGAGTACCACGTCTCCCTACGGATCGCCCCGGCAGTGGCAGGGTGGTCCTTCGAGCTTGTTACCCATGTAGCGCGCTTCGTATTCTCATCGGCGACCTTATATTTTCGCGGCAGATAGCGAGCTCTCCTCCGCGAGGACATCCTTCTCGCTCAAATTCAATACCGTCCTCTGGTTCTTGACGGCTGGCGTCCAATTCTTCGTCGGCTGGTGGTACCGGAAATCCGCCGTGTTCTATCTTCCGCCAGGGTGGTTCGGCCCTCTCACTTGGTGGCTGTCGTTCCCGTTCGCGCCTACGGGATCGGTGAGCTGTGGTGTTTGGCAGATGGCATGCAGACGTGTCATCAAAGTGGGCGAGCGGGTGGTGAAGGAGCTGGCTTCAAGGGCAGGTGAGTCGTCGGCCGTCCTTTGTTCCTTAGGGAATCTGCAATCGGTTCGCTGATGGCCGATCCGCGACTGTGTGTCCGGCAATTGAACAGAGTCTGAGCCGGTTCCGTCGGAACGCAAGGAGAAAGCAGAGTAGATTGACCCCACGTTCGGGTAGGATCCGGTCTGTGGGGTAGCCTTGGCCATGATGTATGAGCTAGAACCGTCGATGTATGGATCGATGTTTATCCTCACATTGAGGCTGGGCACGGCAAATGCGCGCGAGCCCGTGACGGGTGCCACAAGGAGGAGTGGGGCGAGGCTTTCCCCTAGGTGGTCCGTCTCCGTTCTCGTGAGGGGACGAGGCGAGTGCGAAGGCTCGGGAGAATCACGCTGAACACGAAAGGAGACTAGCAGCGGCGCAGATCCCTCCGAGAATCCGACGCCGAGGCCCGAACGCAGTACTGGAAATCTGAAATTGGCGGAATGGCGTTCCTTCGAGCACGCAGACCTCCGCACGACGTCCCGCCTGGCGTACCGGGGACGCAGTAGCCCGAGTGTTGTGAGCCATTGGCGCGCGGAGACGGAAGGCAGCTGGGGGCGATTGCGGCGGGACTCCGGGGGTCCGGGGATGGACGGAAAGGGAAGGAGCCTCCGGGGTCCGCAAGCCACGTGAAATGGGCGGAAAGACATGACGTGCACCTCCGTGCATGGGACAGCACGGAGTGCCGACAAAGTACATAATACTCGCCAGCCATGGCTCACCTCTCCTCCACACTTCCCCTCTATCATTCCGCATCTTACAGCTCGCAAACATGGTCAACGGCGTGCAGATTCACACCAGCGTAGCCCAGCAGGCGCAGGCAGAGATACTCACCGAGGACGCTCTCAAGTTCCTCGCCGCCCTCCATAGGACCTTCGAGTCCACCCGGCAGAGCCTCCTCGTCGCCCGCGAAGCCGCCCAGCAACGCCTTGACGCCGGCCAGCCCCTCGACTTTCCTCCTGAGACCGCGCACATTCGCGCCGACCCCTCATGGCTTTGCGCACACCCCGCTCCCGGTCTCGAGGACAGGCGTGTCGAGATCACGGGCCCCACGGACCGCAAGATGGTCATCAACGCACTGAACAGCGGTGCAAAGACATTCATGGCCGACTTCGAGGGTTTGTTCTATTAAGGTCACGTCGGTGGTTCTTGCTGACACCGTACTCACGTAGATGCGAACTCTCCCACATTCTCCAACATGATCAACGGCCAGGTCAGTCTTCGTGACGCGATTACGCGCAAGATCGACTTCGAGCAAGGCGGGAAGCAGTACAAGTTGAGCGAGAAGCCAGCTGTCCTCATTGTCAGGTGCGTAGCGTTGTTGCCACAAGCGCGTCGTTCAAGCCTGACACGATCGGTGTAGGCCGCGTGGCTGGCACTTGGACGAGCCACGAGTGACCGTGGACAATGCGCCCATGTCCGGCTCGCTCTTCGACTTCGGTCTCTACTTCTTCCACAATGCAAAGGAGCTCGTCGCGCGCGGGTCGGGGCCATACTTCTACCTTCCCAAGATGGAACACTACCTCGAGGCGCGCCTCTGGAATGACGTTTTCAACTTCTCGCAATCATACATTGGCATTCCCCTCGGCACTATCCGGGGTACCGTTCTTATCGAGACGCTTCCTGCTGCCTTCCAAATGGAGGAGATCCTCTTCGAGCTCAGGACGCACTCTTCCGGATTGAACTGCGGCCGGTGAGTCGTTGCGCGCTCGTGATCATTGGAGAATAGAAATGTTGACGCGGAGTGCAGCTGGGATTACATTTTCAGCTTCATTAAAAAGCGCAGGGCCGACAGAAGTGCGGTGCTTCCGGACCGTAAGGATGTCACCATGGAGGTGCACTTCATGGACTCCTACGTCCGCCTGCTCATCCAGACTTGTCACAGGTAAGTTGCGTCTGCCCTTAGCGAATTGACATGTCTGACATAATTATATAGGCGCCGAGTTGCGGCAATGGGCGGGATGTCCGCACAAATCCCCATTAAGAACGACCCGCAGGCGAATGAGGCGGCGATGTCTAAGGTTCGCAATGACAAGCTGCGCGAGGTTACCGCCGGCCACGATGGCACATGGATCGCCCACCCGCTCATCAACAAGATCGCTATGGACATCTTCAACGAGTACATGCTGGGTCCGAACCAGGTTGGTGATCGCATTCCTGAATACGTAGTATGCTGACCCTCGCGCAGTACCACATTCGTAGGGAGGATGTCAAAATCGCCGCCGCGGACCTTCTGAACCCGAAGGTGCCCGGTCAGATCACCTCGGCTGGTGTCCGCGAGAACGTCGCGACCGCGCTCTCCTACAGCGCGGCATGGCTCGGCGGGAACGGTTGCATCCCGCTTAACCACCTCATGGAGGACGCCGCGACGGCGGAGATCACGCGCGTGCAGCTCTGGCAGTGGGTCAAGTACGGCGTGCGCGTGGCGGACAAGGGCGAGACGATCACGGCGGAGCACGTCGATCGCCTCATCGACGAAATTGCGCCCGCGCAAAGGGGCCCGATGGTCAGCGAGAAGAACCTTGACATCGTCGCGAAGTACCTGAAGGCGCAGATCCGGAAGGAGTGGCCGAGCGAGTTCTTGACGAGCGACCTCATGGGTTACCTCGCCGTTGCCGACGGGTGCCCGGCGGCATGGCAGAAGAGCGTGCTGTGAGGTGGAGCTGCGCGGGTAGATTTACATTCGGCTTGTTTGTGATACCTTGTATTGTAGCACTATATTGTATTCCCCGCATCTGTACAGTAGGGCGCTAGTTGACGATATGAATGACCGTTGCGCATGACCACCGCCTGCTAATACGCATGCAGTGATTGAGGTCATTCGGCAAGAACATATTTTATGACGCTGAGGGCACTCAGGAATATGTTACTACTGAATGACACGGAGATCTGAAGATTCGCATGAACTAGTTGGAGCATTCACCCTGCTGCGTACTAGTATGCATGCAAAGCTGTCGGGCGCGTCGGGAATTTCCTTTCTTAGATAGACCACATGCCCGAGTATATGTAGACGCCCAAGCATCATGTCTTGCATCTACTCTGCGATCAAATCACTCGGGTTACCTCAAACTATTGCGCTCGTGCCGCCTCCGCCTTGGCCGTCTTAAGCCAACATCATCCTGACACACCATTTTTAGCCGAGCATTTTGCTCTGTACGCATCATCATGGCCTCAATATCCAGGCAAGTGAAGCGAGTTACTCTTACTTCAAAGAAGAATTGGTGGATGGGTACGTGACGCTATCATCCAGATGGGTGTACGAGAACTGTATCAGTGTGTTCCAGTCGAGCTTGAAGACGAAGAAGAGTCCATCAGCGCCACGCCAGTGGAACAACCGGCAGCGACAGATCATCATCCTCAAACGCCATACCGGTCGCACCCATTCAACACGCATGCTGCAGACTCGGCGACGCGTTCTCCGCCAGCTTCTGGGACAACGTTCGTCCCACCTAATAACCCTCTCTCCATCTTCTCCTTCCCGACGCCCACCACATATTCTGCCCCACCAAATCCCATCCAAAACATGGCACCATTCGCGGCTGGATCAGCCTCTGAGCTATTCAAATGCGTGGTGAAGAAACCAAACGTTGTTCAGGTTGAGATCAATGGGGAGATGCAGACCAACGCCAACGACGTCATGACGCAGTTCCTCGCCGAGCTGCGCGTGTATACCACGGTGTCGCGGCATCGTAACATCGCCGCCTTCCTCGGCTGTCTGGAGAACGTCGGGATGGTGCTCGAGTGCATAGAGGGGCGGACGTTGTGGGACGTAGTCAAGGTGCGACCGGAGCTGACCCGAAGTCAGAAAGTTGACTACCACAACCAACTACTGGACGGACTTACTCATCTGCACTCTTTCGGCCTGAGTCACGGCGACCTCTCGCTGCTGAACGTACAAGTGACACATTCGTCCGACACGATCAAACTGCTCGACTTTGGTCGCTCTGTCGCGGCGGACTCTGCCTTTGCGTCCCCATTTGAAGATATGTCTCAGCGCCCGGCCGTGCCGGAGCCCCCACGACCTCCAGTAACGTCGCGGTTTGCACCGAAAACACCCCTCTCTCCCGTATCTCCCACTCCGCCACCGCTCCAAACGAGACAGGTCGAGCAGATACATCCGGGTACGCGTCCATTCTCCGCGCCGGAGGTTTTACGCGGTGAATGTCAGGATCCCCGACTCGCTGATGCTTATAGTTTCGGAGTCATCTTGGTGTGTTTGGATCGGTGCGATCTTGTCGACATCAAGCCTTGGGACCAACGGAAGGATCTCCTACCACGGGGATTCTTGGACGGCTTGCAGGTCTTTGGGGAGAGGTGTGAGTCGTATCTGAAACGATGGGATAAGGGTAGGCGCAGGCTAGTAAAGCAAGACTTGATGGACGTCGACGTTCAAATGGAGCTCTGAAAAGTGAAAACATTGTCATTGCTTACTCACTGGCTCGGAGTCACTCTGTGCTTCCGTGTATTGTCAGCGCCTGGTGAGAGTTGGACATATGTACTTCTATTCAAGCCGCTTTCCTCGATCTGGGTTGCACTGTCTCAAGCTGAAGTAGGAGGTTTATTATGTCGTGACTTATGAATAATCTTTGTTGCGGTCCGACTATCAAAGGCGTCATAAAATGTTTCCATAAAAACGTAACGACACTTCGTGCATATCTACAATGAATGGCCACAAAAGTATGAGTCGGCCCAGGTTCGAACTGAGGACCTTCTGTGTGTTAGACAGATGCGATAACCAACTACGCCACCGACCCGTTATAACGTACTTATTATGTAGTTAGTTTGGCTCTAGTTACCCCCTTTGCCTTGCTGTGGCCACAGAGCAGACCACGCGACCCAAGCGCAACCATTGTCCACCGCGAAGACTCACGAATATTAATCCTTGCATTGTCCAGCCACCATGTCGACACCATCCTCCACACCGACGAATGCCTCAACCTCCAACACGGCTAATATAATAACGGCCTTAGGAAATGCCTATAAAACGCAGACAGGGGATCCGCTCCCGAGCGACAAGATCGCCCAACTCTTGATCCAGAACATGAGCCAACTGAGTGAACTCGCGAAACATGGCAAGCTTACCCAAGCCCAGATTCTGCAGGTATGTACTTGACTCTCATATATATGTTCACACAAATACGAGACTCATACAATGTAGCTGAAAGAGTACGCAGACAAGCACAAATCTGGAGCTTCTGTGAGTACCTCTATCCCCGCTGCTGCAGCCTCTGCTCCCGCTCCGGTAGGATCTATTCAATCAAGTCATATTGGACCTTCTGAAAATTGAACGCAGGTTGCTGCACCGCTACCTACGAACCCGGCATTCCGGAGTGCGACCACTCCCTTCCTGAATGCCGCTCCCAGCACAGATTCGTATCCAATTAGTAGCACACCTACCATCTCGAATCCAGGACCAGTTCAGTGGCAAACTGCTCAGCAAGGCCGTCCTACGTTGACTGGTGGTGTAGCGGGCGGTCGGATATCAGGTGTGTGATGGTCTACCATAAGCAATAGTCATACTGAACGGATACGAAGGAACACCGGCCCAGCTGACAAGACCTTCCGACGATGCCACTCTCTTGAGTACAGATGACAATCGGACACGTCGTAAGAACACTCCAGGTGACCAGAGCATGCGGAGGTCGATACAAGACTTGGTATCGAGTATAGACCCTAACGTCAAGATTGAACCAGAAGTCGAGGATGTCAGTCATGTCTTCTCTTGTGGCTTCACGTACTGATACGACCCCAGCTTCTCCTCGATATTGCAGACGAGTTTATTGATTCCGTGACGAACTTTGCCTGCCGACTAGCGAAGCATCGAGGCGGTGATACGTTGGAGGTCAAGGATCTTCAATTACATCTAGGTCAGTAGCCGAACGCCTTGTGCGATTGACACTGATGCCTCCTTAGAACGTAACCACAATATTCGGATACCTGGTTTCGCGTCTGACGAGACGCGTATCTCCCTCTCTCAAATGTCTGCGGCACCTGTGGCCCCTGCCCCCGCCACAAATAAGAAGGGCAACACGCAAAGCGCCGCACAGACACCTCGCAGTCAGAGATTAGCACAATTGCAGACTGCGAAGAGAGAAGCTAAGCTGATTTGATTATTGCCTCGCTCGTGTCGTAGATATGATGCTTCTTCGTGCCTGCATGGACGTTGCGCACCCTAGGATCTCCTGTACTGTCATAACATAACGCGTTTCCTTTCCGTCTACCTATGTCGACTAGGACGGGAGAGCGCCCATCTACATGGGTCGATGGCGTAGTTGGTCATCGCATCTGTCTTACACACAGAAGGTCCTCAGTTCGAGCCTGGGTCGACTCATTTTGGGCCAAGAACATCGGCCTAGAGGTGCGTATCCCATTGTGTGAATAAGACATCGAACAAGCGGAAGGACATGAGTTATGCGGTGTAAAGATTCCATACAGTATGTACAAACCGACATGATGGTTCATATCCAAGCCTCATCGTCAGCAATACAGCCCCAGGCACCTGCGGACGTAGGTGCGAGAGTCTCAGATCCGAAGGACATGTCGTTCATTAGATCAAGGGCCCTGGCGAAGCCAGGATTATCCTCATCTCCCGCCAGTGCATTATTGGGTGGCGCGGGAGCTATAGGGGCAAAGCTAGAGGGATACACATACTCAATCTTTCCAGTTGGTGGTTGCGTGAAATCTGTACAGATGTGTCCGTCAGTTACCCGGGTAGGTAGACACGCGGGTCACCAGTGATACCTACCTGGTAGAGAGGAACTGTCGTCGGCGACCGGGATTCCGGACTGGTTTGGAGCCACCGGCATGTCGTCAGGAAGAGGCCATGCTTGCGGATGCGTGCCAAATAGCCCATAGCACACTAGATTGCTCCACAACACCTCCAGCATGTTGAACAAGGAGTGGTGTGGCGCAGCTGAAGGCAAAGCTACAAAAGGAGCAAACAAATACTCCAATAGAATAGAGGACTTACAAC
>KV429154.1:0-51507 GCA_001632345.1 Daedalea quercina L-15889
ATGACTCGCTCTGACTCGACCACGAATCCTCATGTATATATAGTGCAGGTAGCTGGAGGTCGAACCCTCAGTTCGACCTGGTTCAATCTACAGCGTTCACCCGCTCTAGCAAGGACTCGTTGACACTCCCCTCTGAGGACGCTTCAGACGTGCTTGAAGCCTCTCCTCTCCACGAACTCGACCCTGCCTCAGACGTGCTTGAGGGCAAGCGTCCTCGATCATCCTCAGACTCTATCTCGTCCCCCTTGCCCTATAGCCTATACCTTTGGGTTAGGGTTTGCGCTAGCGCAGGGTGTTACGCTCCGCGTAACACGCACGTCATCATGTCAGAAAGGCAGGCCCTACTAGTAGTATCTCACTGACAATCCCGAGTACGTTGAGCTCAAACATCGCACTCGAAACCCCTTCGGGTAGGTTTCCTCTCAAGGCACCATCGCGAAGGCATGTCCTCAGTACCACATGCTGACGCTCCATGAAAGCTTACTGTTCTTTTTCAATACGTAGGGTGGAGGTAGTCTCGCGTCCATGAAGCATCGCAGGCTCGAGATTCATGGAAGATTTTGATGCATGACAGGCGGGCAGAGAACTGTGCTGCAGGTGCGCACAAGTTTGAAGATAGCCTTATTAGAGTCCGGGGATTAAGAACTTCAGAATGAAAGTGGCAGAGTCGGCCTGTGTTCATATGACGTTAGCTAGACGGTCTTCGCTGACCGAAGGCCCTGTTTCATTTGGACAACGTGTCAATCATTTTGTGGATTAGACTGTGGATTAGAAGATGCTTCCTCTCCATACTACATTCGACGTGATATCAACAGCTTCGGCTTAAGTGGCTCGGTGACTGCCGATTTGCACTGGCTCTGTCATCATCTACCTACCACATCGCTAGGCTGAGTGACTTGCTCGTGTTGCCATACGCAGCTACAAGTAGGTTTTATGAGTCCCATGGACATCTTCACGCCCCAGGCACTCTGATGATGATGTCGAGGCTGCATGCTTTGTGGTCACAAATGGTGAGCAGGACAATCATGGATATAGTGCAATGATTGACGATGATAAAAATATCTTCGGACAGGGAAGCGAGATGACCGTCAGTTTAACAGTCATAGCAGGGTTGCTCTTCTGCAGGGGGCCCATGAATGCGGCACCGAGAATCAAGCTCGTAAACGAAGTGTATTTGCAACTCGAGCGTGGGCTATCATTTCTGTGTCATGACTTCGCCGCCAAGGATTGGATATTGTTCAGGAAATGCCATGATAGAAGAGACGCAGACTGTTCGCCGTCTGCACGGGCCCTTGCGGACGGCATCACGATTCTCGGACTACGCGAATCAACGATTGAGGGCACGGTCGGACCCTGGTCGCCCTTTGTCTGCGTCATTTCGGAGTCCAAGTACAGCTGTTATCGTGTCTTAATCCTCGTCTGACATACTGATTCACTAGTTGACTAGCTGTTTGGTTCCGCACAAGTTAACTGAGATCCGGCGAGTGATGAATCGATGATGCCTAGCAAACCTCAAGACACAGTACGTAATGCGGTCAAGACGAATGTCGCTCAGGTTCCAGGCAATTTCCGGGGGCAATGATCTACGCATCTGTCACCAGTAAGTCGAAGAACTTGAACAAATCAGCTCAGAGCTAAATATCGCCCATCTTTAGATCACCGGCAACAAAGTACGCCTTGTGGCAGTGTGTCCTGGTGGGACATTGCCCACCATCTGCACCACACGCCCCTGGTTAGTGTCGGCCACGGAATTCACTCTGTTGGCACATTAAAAGCAATCGCAATCCCCGACATCATGCACGCGTTGGCCGTCGTGCAGGTCTCATAGGTCCACGTCGAGTTTGGAGCCTCCTTCCTTGCTGACCACGATGACTACACTTGGGTCGGAACTCAACGGAAGCCTAGGCTGCATATTCTTCGTGGGGTTCCTCTCGTTGATGTGCGCCTTTCGTTTCCAGTACATTCTGTCGCTGACATCTTCGGGACAAAGGTTGTATGGTTGCACTTGTGGCCAGGTCTTGTACTACTTCAGCCACTATGGTTCGGCTGACCATAGGTATATCACAACCGTCGTACGTTCTTCCTGTACTGTTTCTCGCATTGGAGGTTTAATTGTGGTCTTCAGGTCGTTCTCATCTGGTTTGTAGTCTTGGCTTATATCAGTGCAATAAAGCTTACTCATTCGGCCGGAAGGATTTTCGACACAGGCAAAACGATGGTGGACATGATAGTAAGTCTTCGTCCTTATAAGCACAGCTAACCTGATTCACGAGTCAGTGCGGCTGGGGTTTTCTCATCCCCATCCACGGCGACGCATTTGCCCTTCTGGGGAGGTTACCAGGGTAAGCACTTCTTCTAGCTATCGCGCGTCATGGATCATGACTCAACGGTATACAATGATAGTATTCTCCCGGTGGGTGTTTTGATCGTGTCAAAGTGTCAAGAATGTTCTGAAGGCCTGTCAGGGCGAGTTCATATTGTCGGTGAGATTCATGTTTCTCAATGGCGCCTGTCACACCGCCTCACTTCCACCTCTAGTGCTCAACCATTTTCATAGTGCAATGGTGAGCCCTTAGTGAACGATTATGACAAACGAGTGCCAACTACCACTGTATAAGCTGCTATTTGCACACTATATTGATGTGTGAGCACGTTTCGCATTGATTATATATCCTCGTAGGGGTGACCGGCGTCTGCAAGTCCTCAAGCATATGCGTCGTCACCGTGGCTGGCATTGGCTTCTTTTCATGTCACCACCGGTGTGTCGCTCAAGAGCTATTAAATTGTGGTTGATATTCATATCTGTGCAGCTGCTCCTGGCTCTAGCGTCCCTGGGTATGTCGCCTGTCGTACGCTGCGTTAAAATACTGACGACAGTTTGTAGGAGCGGGATTAGGTGCGTATCCATACACTCGCGATCCGATGCTCGTCCTCCTGATCATCGTGTGAAGTTGGTGCCGTTCAGATGTGCGTTACCTGTGGTTTAAGCGTATATGAACTGTACTTATCTGATCCGCTTCTCGTCGTTCTAGTCGAAGGGCAGAGGATATCGCCCAGGCTTACTCGAAAGCCAAGGTCAGTTCCATGTCACGGTGTGCGCCAGCGCTCGAGTAGTGCTGTTTACACCTTCTTCAGTTGACAGGAGCCCTCCGACCGGGATGCGCTGCCATCGTCGACATCTACATTACCGTATGGCTATGCTATCAGTTGCAGGATGCCAAAAGCGGCCATACACAGTGTGTCTGATAAATATTGATATTGACGGACGAACTGCCACTCACCGCGCATTTCGCAGCTCTGACAACATGATGACCAAGCTCATCGGCTACGCGATCACTCGTGGGATCTGCACGTCGTGAGCATGCATAGAGTCTTGCACCTAATGGTTTGGTGGCTGACTACTGTCAGCGTCGCACAAGTCTTGGCTTTCGCCCTCGTCAGTAATTGATATCGAGAGGGATATGCGACTGATCTTGCCTTCTAGTTTCTGGTCGACTCCAGGAACCAGACCCTGTATTCCATGATATTCTACATACCGGCGAGCACACGTATGTCCATGTCCGCGTCGGTCACTACACACAGCGCTGACCCACATCCTAGTCTACGTGAACTCCCTCCTGGCTATGTTTGTAGTCCATGGATACGTATGAATACTTAATCGTGAAGTCTAATCAAAACTTCAACAGGTGGAACACTCGGCAGCACGTGAGGAAAGCAGGTGCTCCGCCGACGATCCCAAGTACATGGAGTGCCGACATAACCCTCGAGAGCCGTTCCATTCGGTCCTCCGTAAAGGCACCGCCCTCTCTGAGACCGCCGTGCGCTCAAAGATCATCTTCCCTGAGATCGCCGTCTTCTCCGAGGCCACCCTCTCTGAAGTCGCCACCCTCTGTGAGGTCGCTACGCTCAACGAAAGCCCCATCGCGAAGGTGTGTCCCTAGCCAACCCCATCTTACAAGCTAACGACTCCTTTTCGGTGTACAGGGGGTGGATGGCATCGCGTCCGTCAACTCTCGCGGGCTCTAGTTTCATGGAAGACTTTGACACTTGACGGGTGACGGGCTCAGGCTGGCGGGGAGACGTGCAATACGAGCGGATACGATTCTTGTGAACATACGAAGGCGGCCCTGTTATCTAAGTTAAATGGACCCTGCCACTCGCACCTCTTGCCCTGAACCATGTATGCAATCGGTCCCAACGCCGCGTCATGCACAGGCACCTAATAGACGTGCCACTTACTAACTGGCGCTCCCGGCGCCGCATTGTCCGAGAGTAAGGTAGGCTTTGTACCCCCGCAGACAACTATTGCTTGGTAAATGGAGACGCTACAGAGATGGGTCTTCTTTTCCCCGACCTTACTTGCCAGTGCCTCTCCAAGTGCTGATGTGCTGGCACTGATCAGATACTTCAGCAACGCAGGATGAAGCTAGAGGACATGCCAGCTGATCAATTCTTCGTGTGATAGACAGGAGCAGCTTGCCTCCCGTCCCGATGCCGCCTGTGTCTATGCAGGTTATAGTGAGTTGGTTATGGGACAATATCCTGCCACGCGTCCAACGAAAGACGTCTGTGGCATCGGAGTCGCTCTCAACAACGCTTTTGTTGTCCGACCTGCGGTTTTGAAAGAAAACTGTCGTGACTTGAGTTGTCCACAGACTCTGAAGGACTGGAGGGCCTCAAAATTGAAAGGTCTGCCAGGGTCCAGATCAACGTGGATGCGAGCGCGATTACCGGTAGCACGTGAGCGCGAGAAACGCGTCGCGCGAGGACGCGGATATGACGTCACGCGACCGTGGCTCTCTCTCCGCTGCACCATCCAGTCACCCAAGGACAACCTGGAATCCATCACAATACCGGGAACATGACGCTGCATGGTGCAAGCCCCACCACTCGCCACACCGACGCCACACCCTGTCTCTACATAACCTAGCCTCGCCCGGCCTCTGAGCCACCTCTCACCAGCCTACCAGCCTCCTTCACGACCCTCACGTACAAACTCGCTTCCCCGTTAACTCTATATAAACTCTTGAACAAGTATTTCCCAACATGTCTGCAGAGAGCATGACCGCACACCGCCATAACGACTACGTCGGTGGTGACGCCTCGCTGGGCCGCATCCCCGGCGCTGACCAGGCGACCACCGGTCACCATTACAACGCCATCTTCCCGAAGGGTGAATTTTCCTGGACGGGTATGTCCACGTATATGCTGTACTTACAGTGGGTTCTAGGCGACGCGTCAGCGAATGGCGCTGCCCCCAAGAGTCATTCACAAGAGCACCATCCACAAGAGCATCATCCGCAAGAACATCATCCGAAAGAACAGCGCCCCCAAGAACATCTCCCGCAATCCACCGGGCGTGACGCACCGCCCGAGGGCGGTGTACCTCCCATCGGGAAGCACATCAATGCAATCATCCCAGGAGGTCCGTCCTTCCCTCCGCTCTCCCCCGTCACGCGACTCACCAGTCCCCACAGACCAAATAAGGAACGGTCAGACCGACGACGTGCACCACACCAATCCAGGTGCACACCGCATCCAAGCCGCACGCACCACAGGCCAGCCCGTCGAGCTCGCGCCCGCACCCGACAGCCGCACGGTCGTCGACCGCGACCCGTACGCGCCGCCGACCGCTGTGGGCGACACCCTCACCGGCGCGACGTCCAAGGACGGTGAGTCTCCTGCCTCCAGTCCTTTCGTCCGGCGGCAGAGCGCGTCCTGATCTCGATCTCGCCTCCGACAGTGCACAACCACCTCGGTCACCCCGGAACCGGACAGACCTCGTCTGAGCTTCGCCATGACGGTCAGCACGGCCGCGAGCGAGCCCCGCGCGGCGCCGAGCAGTTCGGCTCCGGCGCCATCCCTCGGGAGGCTGAGCGCTGAGCAGCCTGGCGAGCTCTACTAGTGCGGCACCGTTGTGGGCAGTGAGGAGCGTTACATGCGCTAAATTGAACCTTGGCGTGCAACGCGTTTCTAGCTTCGGTCATCGATGGGGACTCGTCTGAAATAGTAACCAACTGTACACTAGCATAATGCCGCATGCCGCATATCGAACACATTCCCGCTTTCGTGTGTGAGAGACGCGTATGAGTTATAAATGCGATATGATATCCTGACCCCGATTGGGGTGGAGCATGGCGCGTCGCGTTGGCATCCACGGTAGTGAAGTCCCCGAGTATCTCCAGTGTTCAAACGTTCAAGTCATTGGACATGCCGCTTCAATATGTACATATGTCGAAGACACCGTGCGCGTGCTCTTCTCCCTACATGGCGTCTGGCGCCAGCCCCCGCGTGAAAGAACGATAGCGCTATAGTTTCATTGCTCTACACTAATTGATGTAACTCGACGATGTACCAATGCTAGTGCTGTAGTAATCTCTGTTCCGCGCTGTACGGTACGCGCGATATTGACTAATTACGCCTCGCCCGAACACCCCAGTGTTCGGCGAGACGATGACGACGAAGATGAAGACAAGCTACACATGCAACCCCTTCATGCTCACCCCTCCACGCGCGTTCTGAGTCGCCTCCTTTGCATTCAGGTCATGGTGACCCATTGACAACCCTTTTCCTCCGACGCCGACGACCCCGCTTCCGTCGAATGACTCTCCTGTGTGGAAGAAGCCTCCGAACGGTGTAGCCGGGCTCAGCGTGGCCGGTGTCCTAGGTGAGAATGTCAAACCCGGTGAGAGAAGCTGACTCCCGTCTTCATCGCCTCCGACGTCTGCTTCCTGCACAACGCCTCGTCCGAGGCCTTGCCCATGGCCGTGGCCGTGGCTCTGGGTCGTCGTAGAGCTGGTGGTGCGCGGGAGCGTCGACGCGTTCAGACTCTGGAGGTTTTGGACAGACGGCTTTCGTGCAAACGCGTTGCTCGCGTTCATGTTCGCGACAGAGTACCCGTCGTTCCTCCCGATCGTGCAAGTCGTGGGACCACGGTCAGCTCCAAACGTCAGCCCGCCGCTGCCATCCAACGCGCGCGAGTTGAGGTATTGTGAGGGCATCGTGGTCGACCGCAGGTGCGATGCCTGACCTAGTCCCGGGGCATCCCCCGTCCGCGCATTCGACATATGTGTCTGGTTCCTCTGGCGTTGACCTATGCTCGCGCTATCGCCAGAGGTGCTACGCCCAGCACCGTCGGCCCCAACTGCAGCAGACGCGTGGAAGTCGTCTTCGATGGTGTATGGCTGGAGCACATCTAGTAGCCTCCTCTTGCTTGGCCCGCGACCCGTCAGCCCCTGCTGCGTCTGCACCTGAGCCCGCGCTTCGAGAAGTTGCTGATCCTGCTGATGCTGGGCATGCGCCTGGAGCAACATCCTCTCCATGGCGGTGAAGCCGTTATCTGCGCGTGCTGCCGATCCCATCCCAGCTCCTACGCCTAGCCCACTCTTAAGCTGAAGTTGTGCTTGTGCCTGCTGGAGCGAGAATAGCTCGTCTTGTATCTGCGCCAGGCGGGGCGTAATGCGAGGATCCTGACGAAGGCAAGGCGATGCGTTCGCACTGAAATCGTCGTACCCAGCAAGCGATAGTTCTTGCATGCGTTGCTGAAGTAATGCTTGCTGCTGAGGGAGAGGAAGCGATGAAGGAGAGAGTGGGGTGCGGGCATGAGCGAGCAAAGGAGAAATATTCGCGCCCGATTGCAGTACACCGAGGTCCGGCGAGATGAGCGGCGAGAGCTGAGGCGGATGGACTTGACCTCCTTTCAGATTAAGCAACGCAGCTTGAGCCATCGAGATACGACCAGGGGATTGTTCCCCGTCACGACCGGTGCGCTCCGTACGCTTCAAAGGCTCGTTAGCACGTCGCGACTTCCCTCACGGCACTGTGACTTACCCGTAGCTCTCGCTGCTCCGCAGTGTCAGCGAACCTGACCGAAATTCTGGCGCCCGAGTCGTCCAGTCCGCGGATGACACGCCCATGCAAGCGTTCGATGATCTCCTCCGCCGCAGCACGACTCTCCAGCCTGCAGCCACACATTCGTCCGGTCAGCCCAGCTGCTCATGGCCATTCAACGATCACTTGAAAACCCACCTGACGAACGCGATCATCCGCGGCGGGTTGCTCAACTTCGTCGGGAAGAAGCGGCTACTGCAGATCTTGTACGGCTTCACCAGCGCCGAGAGCGTCATCTCGTCGATCGACGGTGGCAAGCCCTCCATATACAGGTTCGTCGAAGCGGTGTCCTTCAGCTGCTCCATGCGCGCCTTGAATGAGTCCGCAGGGACGCCATGAGCACCCGCGACCGCTTGGAATGTTGGAGACGAGTAGATTGTGCCGGGGATCTTGTGCACTTGCTGGAAAGCGTACATACATATACGAAAAGGTACGGGCGTCAGTCGGCGAAGTGTATGGAGACGACGAATTGCAGAACCTTGGAGAACGAAGGATGAAGATTCCTATACTTCCTCAGAGCCTCGATACACCTCTCCGCGGCGTCGACCGTCTCATACCTGATCGGTGAAGCTTAGATTGTGTCAAGCAACGTATAGTTCCAGTGAAGACTCACAGAACGAACCCATACCCGCTTTACCACGAATCGAATGCAAGGCCGACCCAAAACCAATGAAGACGTCAGCGATGGATCCCACAGTTAAGAGAGCAACGGAGCAAGGTAGTTTGGAAGATGCGTTACAGCGCATGGCAACGTAAGCACTGCATTGCCAGTGCGTGTCATCCACTGTCTCGGGTTTCCTTCTACTCGGAATATGTTTCGTAGAAAGCCTCGCAACAGCACCAACAGCGCGAGCAGTTGCGAAGACTCTCACCACTGAACGACGGCACTACACCCATCTCCTTCGCAGTACTATGCGCTGAATACACTGATCCCAGGCCTTGAGACGCAAGAAGGACGAACACTTACGAAGGCTTATCGCAGACATGGCGCGTGAAAGTCCTCACACTGACGACCATTCCAAACTCACGCGTCATCTTGAACAGCTCCTCCTCTGGGAAGTTGGGAGGCAGCCCATTGATGTAGACGTTCGGCGTACGGAAGTCCGTGCCACTTGAAGTGTCCGCAAGTGCGCCAATCGACGCACCCGGGTTGGTCTCAGACTGCTGCTGGCGTGACAGCGAGAGCGCGTTTTGCGCGCCAGGAGAACCGAATGCGACACCAGGCGTCGCGGGAGTCTGAGGATGAGCCTTAGCTGGCGAGGTCGTTGTGAAGGGCGCGGAAGTAGGGCTCTGCAGCTGGTCGTGATCCAGCGTGAGCCCCTTGGATGTCTGAGAACTCTTGAACGCAGTACCGCTCGAACGTGAAGTGGATGCGGACGAGGCGACAGGCGGGGCGGTGGGTGAAAAGGCGTTGGTTGGAGAACGAGCGAAGAGCTTCGGAGACGCTACGTATTAGGCACTTAGCCGCGCGTTAAGCTGCCATAAGTAATAGAAGATCACGCACCGAAAATGTCTGCTGAAATGGGGCTTCTTAACGGCGAATTCGGGGGTAATGCTGCCGCTGTGGCGGTAGAGTTGGATGCTTGTGTGACGAAGGCGGGGCTACCTTCCGCCGCTGTCTGAGGGGGACTCGAACGGTCACCTACGCAACCATTCGCGGAACCGTGCAAGGCCATGGGCATGCCGAGGTCGTTATGATGATCCCGGCCCGTAAGAGAACCGGCGCGAGGGGAAGAAGAATGGATTAGACTCAAATTAGCGGAGCCGGTGTGCGCGTGGGCTAGAGGCGTGTCGTGAAGGGCGTTAGGCATAGTGGAGCCAACGACGGGCGTAGCAATCTGTTCCGAGTGATTATCGGGTCGACTACGCGTGGGCGAAGCCATCGAGAGTGTGTTGCTAAGCCCCGAAGAGAGGCGGCTATGAGACGACATGCCTCCGGGAGAGTTGCCACTCAGTGGCGAGACAGCGAGAAGCGAGTGCGAGTCAGAGTCGCGTTGCTGAGAAGAGAAGGAACGGAAGCTGCGAGGGGAGGAATTAGCCGGCGTGAGGGGGGAGTGCGGCGTAGAAGTATTGATAGAGCTAGGCGAGCGAGTGGTATCAGGAATGGACAGCGGAGTGGTAGAGGTGTCGCGGGAGACGTTCTGCGAAGTTGACAGAGGAGACGGAGGGTTGTCGGAAACTGAGAACGGGGACGATAGAGGCGTTGTATGCGGGTACGGCGCGGCCGCGGATGGGGACTCAGACTGCATGCTACGGGGAATCAGGATGTGCTAATGATCAGAGAAAGCGTTCGAAGAGGCCGATTGAGGGTATCGAACTGCAGCTGGGAAATAGCGAAGAACTGGAGGTGTACGGAAAGGAGGAGTCGGAGATAGCGAGGGATGGAGAGATGACTTTGGTAGCGTGGTATGCGCAGGCGAGGATATGTATCTGTCGAACGCCACGGGCACGCAATGAGTTCGCACTGCCGTGATAACTGATCTGGGGTGACATACCGAGAGAGAGAGAGAAGTACGACCCTCGTGCGAGGGGCGGTATATGTGACGCCTAGCAAATAGTAGGATAGCGGTAGGTGGAAGGCTGGGGATACTTGTGCTGGACAGCGGGGTAAAGTGGTACGGAGGTGTGTGGTGATAGAAGAGAGGAAAGACGCGACGGCGGGTGCGGCGGGGCGGTGGGGTTCTTATAGCGCGAGCAGGCGGGAGACGGGGGCACGTCGTCGCCGCCCGATCTACGTGCAGCAACTGTCAGTGGCCGGATGGGCACGCCAGCGTGTGGATCCGCATTTGGGCAGGAGACTGCCCGGCGTGGAAGGCGCTCATCGAGAAGAAGCACGTCCGGGGAGCTGGGCGCTCGCCGCCCCGTCCTCGATCTTGCCCGTCGCGAGAGTCGCCCTTCTCCGCTTCTGGCATGTGGCGTCCTTGGTGGCGTCGACCCGCCCCTCACCCGCCTCGTCACGGCGCACGCTCACCTGCGCGTCCTCGTCGGTCCCCGCACCCCAGCATCCCCCCTGGCGCCCACCGTCCTTGTGGGTGCCGTAACCACTCGCCCCTTCGTTTGCCAATTCTGAATCTCAACGCATGCTGCACACGGAATGCAGGACTGCATTTACCCGTTGGACGTGAACCCCATTATTGCGAAGGTTCGACGCTGAGATCGTCGCGCATGAAGGAACCACGACAGAAGCAGAGCTACGCGGAGTGGGCCTGTCGCGGTCACGTGGATCAACGCGTCAATACAGTACGCAAGTCTCCAGAAATGGCCGTCGTCTCCAACTCGCCGCAGCCTCGAGAGAGGGCTGGAGAACCTTAGTTCTAGGGCCGAAGGCTGGGCCGTTGCCACGCGCCTGCGCGTAGCCCCCTAGCGTCCGTATGTCCAAGGTCGCGGAACAAGCACGCTTGCACAGCTCAGAGACGCATCTTCCATGGCTGGTATGAGCCAAGGGGTGGCGAGAAACATGGACGCGCAATTCTCGAGGCTTCCGTGAAGGCGCACGATGGACCGATGACTGCTGGTCGTCTACTATCCCGATCGGGCGGGATATGTCAGCGCCACCTGCACAAGTCCGCATGAGCGATGATGTAAAGGCAGAGAAAGATCGAGAACAGGAAGACAACCTAGCTGACGATGCGGCGACGATGCGGCGTGCATGTCTCTCGCCTCGGTACCGCGCCGAAAACGGTCATCCGGAACCAGCTGCTGGCGGGCGCTTTTACAATTTCCTGTCTTTCGTCAGGTAAGGTGAACCAAGACATCGAATTACTTGAAAGTAACATGACAATATCTTCCGAAGCAACGGCCGCCCCAACCCATGCTCAACCGACAAACCTGGTTCACCGGTCACCCGCAAGCAAAGAGAGCGTCATTGTTCGTACTCACGCGTGTATTCATTTCAGTCACCCTTGCCAGGACTAGCAACGCAGATCTAGGAGATATCAGCAGCGATTCAATCACGAAACAGACGATAATCCGACCGGCACCAGAAGAAGGTCGAAAGTTGGGCTGGCAATGCGATCAAATTTAGCTCCCGTGATGGGTGCAGTGCCAGGAATGGCAACTATCATCGTTCGGAACGACAGCTTGCGCGGCTGCGCCTTCATATGCATATAAGCGCCAGCACGACCTGCGCCAGGACCAGTGAAGGCCGCCCCAAGGGCGGCGCACTCTGGAAATAATCTCTAAAGCAATGAATGAGTTCGTATTCCGGACCAGAGTATGCATATGACGTACGCGATGATCGGCGAAGTAAAAGGTACAATACGGATCAAGTAACTACTAGTACGGCTTGACGTTCTCAGAATCGACTGTAGCCACGACAATAGAACTAATCATGTTACACCTGCTGCCCATTGGCAGAAGTACCTTGTGTTGCGAGGACTCCCCAATGCGACAGCGCGGAACTTCTGCTCGGATCCGCCTCCCCATTGTCGTTCACACGGACAAGAATAGTCCGGGACACATAGACAGGGAGTCCGAGCTTTGGGTCCTGAGGCCAACCGAAGTTCAACGTTCAACGTTCAAACATTCATACCTCACCTATCCTGCATTCTGTATACGCGTGTTCGAGTGCCTTATCGTAAGTACCCATCAGTTCGCACTGTTGATGCCAACCCCCACGCCCCTATGTACCTACTACGGGCGCCGGTTTATGTCGAGACCGGGTTCGAGGCACGGTCCAGCGCTACGCATTTTGACCGTGCACTTGCAAACCATCCCGCATACAGCCATCCACTGAAGATAAGACGGAGTCTGAACATGCAGGTTACAACGTGCTAGTGTATGTATCATACCCACACAACGCAATCACCCTGGCGACCAGAAGTGGAGACCATCTTGACGAATGACTGCACAACATGGACCGACTACTCACCCAAGGTTTCACTTCACGTGTCAGATCTAGGTCCATGAAGTTCATGCGATGTTGGACGTGTTCCAGGCTCCTCGAACAGTGTTCTATTGTAACACAGAGGCGAGGTACATTCGCCAGGCCCACAATGATATACACAATATGTTATCTTCTTGTCTCTTCTTCATCCCGACACTCGCCGTCGGCGAGACCATTTAGAGGACACCGCTGTCGGCGATGGTGATCTTGCCCTTGGGCGTGCCAGAAGCCGAGCCGAGCGACTCGACCCTCTTGACGACACTGTCGTAGCCTTCGATGACCTCGCCTACGCATATAGTCAACACCACCTTCGCTCCGTTAAGCCCGAGCTATTACGTACCGAAGACGACGTGGGCGCCATCGAGCCAAGACGTCACCACCGTGGTAATGAAGAACTGCGAGCCGTTCGTGTTCTTGCCGGCGTTCGCCATCGACAGGAGACCGGGCTTCGAGTGCTTGAGCTTGAAGTTCTCGTCTGTCCGCGCACGCGCTCAGCTTCAACACAGCCAGAACACACAGATCGCGCCGCGCGCGTACTCACCCTCGAACTTCTCGCCGTAGATGGACTTGCCACCGGTGCCATTACCCTGCAGATGGTCGTCAAAATCGCGATATGACGCGGAGATCTCGATCGCGGACGTACGCGGGTGAAGTCGCCGCCCTGGAGCATGAAGTTGGGGATGATGCGGTGGAAGGATGAGCCCTTGTAGCCGAAGCCGTGCTGGCCCGTCGCAAGCTCGCGGAAGTTCTTCGCGGTCTTGGGGACCACATCGTCGTAGAGCTTGAAGACGATGCGGCCGAGCGGCTTGCCGTCGACGTTGATGTCAAACTGCGCAGACGCGGATTTTCAGCGGATTTGCTCGCGCGGGCGACGCGCGGCGGGCTGGACACTCACGTATACGTTCGACATATCGACAGGGCTGAAAGAAAGGAAAGAGCGATGCTGTGGGGCAGCGCAGAGAGCACCTCTTAAGAGGCAGCCCGGCAAGGCCCGATCACGCGTCCATCAGCTATAAAATCTAGCCGCTGTGACAATCGGTCACCATCGGTGACGTTCCCTCATCGCCTCAACCACCTGCCTCTTCTGCTCCTCCAAGTGAAAGTCCACACAACTGGAGGCCTATCATGAAAGAACCCTACTCTCGCTTCGGATTCTGAGCTAGCAGTGACCTATCTATGCCGTCAGTGAGAGATAATCGGTCGTTGCTTTCCGTATTTTTTCTCCGCGCCCGGGTGCTGGGAATCGTGGCGTATGGAGGTGGGTCTGGTCATGTCGAAGACGGGAAAACAGAAGCCAGGCGCTGACATAACCACCCAGTGCAGTCTCGCTCTGGCCAATGTCCGGGTGTCCGCTGCTGGCGTCATCGATGTCGCCGTCTAGCTCACATGTGGTCCCAAATCCGCACAGGCAGTCCGGCGAAGTCAAGCGGTTGTGCTGTACTCAGGCAGCTAGTGTGACACGCTTGCAGCGGGCCGGATGGTGGAGTTAAGTACTTGAATACTGCGCGGCGCACCCATATTCCGGGCCTGCGTTGTGCGTCTCTAGTTGTATCGGCTAAGGTGTTCACCGGCTATACGTCCTGGCCAGTCAGCACTTCGCTGTTAGTCTGTTATTGATATCGCTGGCAGGTGAAGTACGCGGATATAAACTGCCCTGATTTGTTCATATATCCGCGGATTCGAAGCTGGTGCTGACCATGGAGTAGGTTGCATTGATCCTCCTCCCCAAAGCGTACTCGTTTGCAGGAGAGACGGTCGCCCAATCGGTTCATTGCATCATGTTTCCGAACACGTTGCGAATCTCTGCCGCGAAGGAGCTTCGAGCCGTCTACGGAAACTATCCGGATATAGATGATGAGATGGTGCTTGGTTGGTGGCTCACTGACGAAGGCTCAGTACTTCGTAGCCACAAAGGCTTTCAGATGAGCGTACGAATCCCTCACTGACAAGGACAATTGAGGAACAGACCCGGGCAAGGTAAGACCTCAAACCCATTTTCAATTCCGCCACTGAGCGTTGCCAGAGTCTCGTTCGCAAGGTATGATGGGCGCAGATCTGTCGCTCATTCCTGCCCAACTTCATGGCGACGACACAACAGTCGCACGTCGAAGTTAGAAAGCCTCAAGCTGACAGCTCTAGCGCGGATGCCGAGTAAGCAATCCAGTTACATCCCTTTCCCAGAGGTGTCCAGTGGAACATCGCAATATCCGCTCTGTCAGCGACTGGAAGTTAGTTAGCCGCCTTCAGCCCAGACTAGATGCCCTCCGTGTACTACAGTGCTGGACAACCAAAGTCGACAAGTTGTCTAGCGCCTGAACGGTAATTTTTTTCGACAAACGGACTTCAGAAACAGATTCAGGGAGGTGAAATACGCTCAAAAATGCACCTCCGAAGTTTTTCCCACGAGAAATGGGGGGTGGCCAATATTTTGGGGTCTGTCATCGACACTTTGTTCGCCGGCAGGCAGTGGGCGGCATGGATCTTCGCAACTTTTGTTCCACTTGAGGATAGCTGTGGAGACGGATTTGCTATAAGGAGAAGACCAAGTAATACAGCGGTTTGGATATTGATTTGATGGTCGTGTCTTTGAGATCTTTTATTTGTTTCGAACAAATCCATCCTATTCAGGAAGCTTGTGCAGTTGCCCGTGATCAATTCCTTCCTCTTTTGGGTTTGTTGTGTCGGTACAAACAAAGATTCTGGCGATGCGACAGTGGCCTGGGAAAACCTAGTTAATTGGGTCTAGGTAGGATCAACCTACCACTGCCTGTGCTTACCTCTGGCCTATGTATGCATAGCACTGAGGTATCTGAGTATTGGTGGAACTAAGACTCATATCAGAAGAGAACATGGGGGGATTTGAGATTTGGGAGTGCATTCAGCCTCACATGAGTCAACAGGGCAGGTATGTATTTCATCATTGCTCTGACATGTCTAATCACGGACTGTAGACCCCAACTCAGCATACTCACAATTCCCTGGGTGGCGAGTCTCAGACACTCCAGTTGGGCCTGACTTAAATAATTTATTGTGAGTCTACCAGATTTAATTCTGACCCGAGCTTAGCGGCAACATACTCCTATCATCAAAAGGAGTCGATTGGCGGTTTTTCGGCGAATTTTCCACGAGAAATTGGGGGGTGGCCAATATTTTGGGGTCAGAATCAACTAAATTGCCCTTTCTGGAAGATCCGCTCGTGCAATTTTGCTCGGAGGGTGCTCAAAATGTTCCCCGAATGAAACTGCGTCAATTCCGATACCTCCGGCACTCTGAGAAAAAAGTCGATAAATGTTGTCGACTTTGGCTGTCCAGCACTGTATTACATGCCGGTAATCTCAATGCCCTGATATGCGTGCAGCTGTCTCCAATCTTTCGTGAGCTCCCACAGGCACCAGTTTCTCGCTGATCTGGGTGGACAGTCATCGACCTTCTTGTCTTCTCCCGGGCGGAATTGATGGCTTGGCATTTATAGCTGTGGAAGGAGGAGACATTTACTTTCGCCGCCGGCACGAGTGAATAGGTGATAGATGGCCCGGTACATCCCTGTCACAACCTCAGAGACGCGTTGAATGTTCGGGCAGAACGTGGCCGGTGCCAGTTCCAATGGCAGCGCTATTGCTACAACTCGGTAGTGGAGGCAAACCTTTTGCATGCAAGGGGAATCGCGGGTCTCGCTCGCTCGGTCCTCGGACATGACTCTATTGGCGCGGCAACAAAGCTGGTATGTCCGTGCCTTTCTACATCCCTCTTTATCTGCTGAGAAATTGGACTGGAAACATGTCAGGGCCTGTACCTACGAATCAAAAAAAATTGTCCGGACCCATTATCGCAACTCATGGATACGCGGATCCCATAGACAGTGCGAAGACAGCGCCTCACTGTCAGCATCCAGACAGGTTCTGAGCGCAGTGTGGACGTGGGTCTCTTCAGAGCTTTGACTTGACGTAGTCCACGATAGCGTTTCTGCCAAGTATGCCGTCGCGTTGCCACCCCCCGGATGTTCCAGCTTTCATCACTGTCATTCGTCAGCTTCGTAGTGCTGTGCAGAGCGCAGGAGAAACACATCATTGCGAGACCGTAATTCCTTATCTGACATGCAGAACAACGATCTGCGAGATGATGGTACGATGTTCATAGCCGTCATTGCGAAACGTATTCTCCGGAGATGGCATCGAATCTGTGTGATCGGCGGCTGTCAAATAACTGTCAGAATCGCGGAGGTCATCTGGTGGACATCGAAATGTACGTGGTTGTCGTGGTAAGTGATGGGCTTCGAGTCTACTTCGGGGAGTCCACTCACTACAGCATGGAACAGCTACTGCTTGAAGATGGTGCTGGAGGAGTTCTCGCCCTCGTGTGGAGCGCATTCTTCCGTCCGAGGCCCTTGTATTGCCCGAGGCTCGATGATAAGTGGTTCCAGATGCGTCCACCGGTAGCACCAAGCAGTGCAAGTTCCGACATCTCGGGGCAGGAGCGATCGGCATTTTGACGCAACTATCGCCGGCCTATAACTTTGCTCATCCCTCTCACGGTGGTGGCATGCACCCTGTTGCCGCAGCAAAGACGACTTAGGCACGTAGCTTGTTCGTTCTTCTTGCCCTGTAACACGAGTATGATCCGGCAACGGTGGTTCTCACCCTCCAGGTCGCGCTCGCAATCTAACGCGCTGTCAAACAAATCAGGGTGACAATGATCCCGAGTCTGCACATTTTCTAGGCAGGGCGAACAGTGGGCGAATATCATGTTCGCTTGGATGATGTTGGATTAACGCCACAGACAATTTGGGACGCTGACTGGCGATGTTGATGTGGCTGGGCGCGATATGTCAGAAAAGGTCAACAGCTATGGGCGCTTGAGCCAATACCACATCACGCGCGCGGAGCTGGTGAGCTTGTCCAGACTCGTTGTGCGACTTGTGCCTCGCTTCTCACAAGGTTCCCCGCTCGCGATTGGCCCGGGACGCACGCGGGGTGGATGATTCAATCAAGCTGAGTAGCAGCTTTACGGCACCCGATCTCGCGTTCGATCTCCCTGGCAGCGGCCGTAAACCTCAGTGCATAACCCCGCTATAAGGAACCCTCGTCATGGCCGTGCCTCTTCGTTCCCACCGCTTGCAGCCACGCCATATGTCTCTGAGCTTTTCGCTCAAACTGTCATCTCGGAGGCCTGGCTGACCGTCCTGACGATGAGCGATGTATACACCGACGACTTGGCTTCCGAACAACACCAAATGTCTGTACCCATGCTGCATTACATGATTCAACCGATCGCTGACATGTGTTGACAGCTTCCTCCACAATTACTTGCATCTCGTCGGAATGAGTAAATGGCGTTGATATTGATCATGGACTCCCGCATTGATTGTCCCTACTGTCTCCCAGTCATCTTCTATTACGACTATTCATTGACGTTCGGAGACGAGTATGCACGAATATGGAAACAGCGTGGCGCGCGAGGCAACTATCCGTTCTATGTGAATCGCTACCTGACTTTCTTCGGAGTGAGCGACATTACATTGATCGTTCGCAAACTTCACTGAGGTCTCGCAGGATATAGCCGTCAACGTTGGCAACTTCTATAATTTCAAAACAACACGGGTAAGTGTTCTCTTGCTCTGTGTGGCTTGCGCTAAGCATACTTTCACTGTAGAGGTTTGGCTAGTGTTACTCCTTTACGACGCAGCTGAACCTTTCTGTGCCAGTTGCAACCAATATTCCTTCTACCGGCAGGCTCTGTTGATCGGTGCTCAAGTCGTCGTCTGCAGTGAGTACGCGTTCCTTTCGACGCACAACCCTGTGATCACTAATCCCTACGCGGTAGTCATTCTGTTCCTGAGAACGTCCGCTCTTTACTCTCGCAACAAATACGTGGCTGGACTGATTCTCGTCGTCGGCTTCTCTCTTGCTGGTCTGGCTATTGTAAGTGCGTTCCATGTTACCTGGTGTCTATGATAATCAGCCGCTATGAAAGTATGCTGTAATTGGGCAGCATTCAAGCATCTCATTGATTGGAGGGTGTCATGCTGCCGCGAGCCACATAACGTGCGTGCCTGTGCTTCGCGGTTCTTCCACATGCTCATCTTTATAAATACTGACGCTATCAAGTGCAATTCGTATGTGTTCTATGCATCCGGTGACGTATGACATGGGCTGATTGGCTCGCTACTCCAGGGCTTGCCGTCGCGTGGGAATGCCTCTTTGTATTTGACTGCATGATTTTTTCTCTGACAATGTACAAGACCTGGAAGCAACGTCTGCTGTATCCCTTGCGTAGGGATAAGCTGAACCTCGCCAGTCTCATTTCGCGGGATGGTAATGGATCCTTCATCGATCTGTATTCCTCTCGCTGACTTGACTACAGGAGCTGTATATTTCGCGTAGGCACCCGTTCATTACTCCCATAGGCGATTGTTTTATTCGACCATAGTGTTATGGCATCCGCCAACCTGGCAAATACCCTGACATTCTACGTGCGACCCACTCTTTTTCATATTTACTCATTTTCGCTCACATATCCCCCAGTTTCTGCAGGTAAATGCGCCTTCTTTGAACGTGATAAGATGGCTTTCTGAAAATTACGTAGCCACTGCTGAGAGGTGCCTTGTCGACAGTCGCCAGCAGGTGAGGCCGGTGTCCGATTCTGCATATGCCTACCTCACAAAAGGGGTCCAGTGTATCCGTAACCATGATGTCACGCTTCATGCTCAATCTACATGAAAGCGCAGGCATAAACTCGACCTTAGCAAGCCCTTCAAGCAGCGACAACTCGACAACCCTACTGTTCACGTCTCGGATCGACATGCAGTCGGGCGATATCCTGACAGTGCCAATACCCGAGAGCGCTCATCGCCAAAACCCTCGCGACATTGAGATGGCAATCACCGACGATGTGCTAGACCTGCCAGAAGAAATTGAGATGGTAACACGGGAAAAATGACAGGAGCGGAGTAGAGCCAACTGTTGAGGCAGTGGGGAGTGCCTCTGGACATTGTTGTCATTGCATAGATGTATTCCAGCTTAGTAGTGTATCAATAATAGTGTTGTCCAGATGACCTGCTACATTATCATAACTAGGGGATCTTGTGTGTTACGGGCCATCGGATCAGTGGAAGAAACTACAGCTCGACTCTCTTGGACTGAATGTTACCTGTATAAATAACTAGCACATACTAGCTAGAAGAAGACGTGGAGTGCCAACAATGAACCCGGTGCTGACCTGTGCTTTGCGGAGGGGGACTGTATGCGGCATCGGAGACACAGTGCAATTCGAGCCCGCCTCAAATTGGACCGGAATCCCACCTCAAATTGTGACCAACGAGACGTCATTTACAGCGGACAAACACTACGTGAGAACAGATGCGAGGTTTATGTTCGAGTATGGGTGTGGCTAATACTCATTTGCCCAAATTCGGAATCACCGCGGGCAAACGAACTTGTTTGGACGTTGTTGGAGAACCTTGACGGAGCATGTTCGCAGTCCTAAGATTCTTATTATACGCAAAGTCATCCAAAGATCTACGACGCGTGCTCAGACAGGCACATATACTTAGCATGATGGGCTATGGATGTATCAAGCAGTCCCCACGCAAAAGGAAACATATGTTCCCAGGGGGAGTCGAGCCCCCGTCTCCACGGTTTTGTTCGCCTATTTCAGCAATGCCACAACGTGACGATCTGACCACTAATCGATGGGAACCTTATGAAACGTAGATGCACTGAGGTCGAGTGTACTACATCACCACTCTGAGACAGTAAGTATAGGCGCCCACAGCGATTTAGACTCCGTCGGAGATTGCCGTAACTCTTTCCCGCCACTATGAACGATGCTCTCCACACTGCACTCAACGCTGACGACAACGCCCCCGTCAAGAGGTAAGACATATCTCAAGGTATGTTCTTGCCCTGTTTGCGTCCTATGTTTCTTCCTGCTACAGCCGTTAGTGTGTTGCTGTTGCGAGAAGGATGGATGGCGCTGTCTTGGTGCGGATGTCAGACCGCTCACTCGTCTCTTCTACAGATGCCTCTCCAAGAGTTCCAGGTCGTCGGGCGCCATCTGCCGACTGAGTCGGAGCCCACCCCCAAGATTTACCGCATGCGGATCTTCGCGCCCAATGAAGTCGTCGCCAAGTCGCGGTTCTGGTACTTCTTGAGGTGCGCACTCGTCTCAACATGGCACTACAGAGTGGTGGTACCTATCTCGCATGCCAGTTGCTCACCTCAGCGTGCAGGCGTCTTGACAAGGTGAAGAAGGCCAGTGGCGAAATCATTGGCGTCAATGTTGTTAGTAGAGTCCCTTGCAGCCGTTCAAATGGCAAGCGGAGTGGGAGCTGACCGGCGCCGCGTATGGCTGCCCCCGTAGATCCACGAAAAGAAGCCGCTGAAGGTTAAGAACTTCGGCATCTGGCTCCGCTACGACTCGCGGTCCGGAACTCACAACATGTACAAGGAGTTCCGTGAGCTCAGCCGTGCCGACGCCGTCAAGGCCCTCTACCAGGACATGGCCGCGAGGCACCGCGCCCGCTTCCGGTCGATCCACGTGCGTGTTACGTTGTTGCAAGTGCGGCAATCCTGATTGACTGGCCTCTTCAGATTCTCCGTGTCGTCGAGATTGAGAAGACTGAGGACGTTCGCCGGCCGTACATCAGGCAGCTCCTTACGCCCAAGCTCAAATTCCCTCTTCCCCACCGCGTTGGCAAGACCCGCTCCACCTTTGTTGCACACCGTCCGTCGACCTTCTAAGCACGCGGACGTACAAGCGGTATGTATCGTGTTTTGGGAGACGCTACTGGAGAAAAGTGATGAGTCTTCCTGTATTCTGGCTGACTCTGGAACGTGTCACTCGCTGTCTATCTACATGCATTATGACGATATGATTCCGGCATGCGTGACCTGCTCTGAATGCACTAATGGCTGATTCATGTGATCCTATGCGATTTAGTGGACTCTGCCCGTCATCAAGTGATACCGAGGTGATGACTGAAAGGAAGATTGCTTCTGTCCTCTCGTATGCACCTCTCTAGACATCCGTGAGATGCTGCTGATAGTGATACCTTCAGCACTATGCCTTGAATATACCGTAATGGATTAGACCAGGTACTTAAAGTAGTGGGACAGGCATGATAATAGATCGACAACCTTTTAGCGGAGGTCGGCCACGAGTACAAGGTCGCCGTGTTGCTTCTGCAAAGCTAAGCCAAATCAGGGAGGTAGAAGACGTTCAAAATGGGGATGTTACTTTCAATGATACTTAAAAGGTTCTGCATGCACGATTCTACCGCGCAAGAAGACAATACTAGGCTAAGCCTCGAGGATAACGCATAAGATGTCGGCAAGGGCGTGCGCAGCATCGGCGAAGACATCCTTTCTTTCTCGCCGTCGACGACGATGCCCTTCCTTACTCAGTCTTTCGTTTTCTTGACGTTTTCGCTCCTCGTAACGGCTATTGTTTCTCCTCGAGTTGTTCACGAAAAGCGTGATGCAACACCCTCCGGTTGGACGCCCGTACGACGCGCAGCCGCAGACGTAGTTCTTCCCCTCCGCATTGGTCTCACTCAGCCCAACCTAGAGACCCTTGATGATTACCTCCTTGAAATATCACACCCCGAGTCTCCAAACTATGGCAAGCACTGGAGCGCGGCGAAGGTCGCAGAGATGTTCAGGCCGCCTCCCGCGGCCGTCAAAACCGTGCTGGAATGGTTGGAAGACGAAGGGCTCGACGCTAGCAGGGTCAAGCTCAGCAAGGGCGGTAGCTGGATCCACGCAAATATGACTGTCGAGGAGGCGGAAATGTTGCTTGGCACGGAGTATCATGTCTACCAGCACGGCGAGAGCGGGGTCGAGCACATCGCCTGCGAGGAGAAGTACCACCTGCCAGAGCATGTCGCAGAGCACGTCGATCTCGTTATGCCTACGCTGCACTTCGATGTGCACATGGGCAGGAAGCGGTCGATAGACACGTCTATCGGTCAGCCGGGCGCAGGCATCGTGAACCCGAAGCTCATGGGCGAAGTCGAATCCGCGTTGCTCAACACGACGAGTTGCGACGAGCAGATCACCCCCGATTGTCTTCGTGCGCTGTATGGCTATGACTACACACCTGTTGCGACGGATAAGAATAGCATTGGAATAGGTACGTCTGCACATCGCGCGTGCGCACACCGACTGACTTGGTCTCTGCCAGTTGAGTACACTCCAGTAGCGTACCTGCCTGCGGACATGGACATGTTCTTCGGGAATTACTCGCCGACTCAGGTTGGCCAACGCCCGGTCGTGGTGAGCATCGACGGTGGTGTGTATTCACCCTTGAATAGGGGGCGTTGTCTGAGTCTTGGGCGATAGGTTATGAGCAGACAAGCTTCGAAGGCTTCAGTATCAACGGAGAGGCGAACCTGGATCTGCAGTATGCCATGGCTCTCGTAGGCTCAACCCAGAACGTTACATTGTATCAAGTCGGAGACCTTGTCGAGGGTATGTATGTATCCTGTTTGAAGTACGTTTGCTCAAACATCATGACTATAGGCGCGTCGTTCAACAACTTCCTGGATGCCCTGGACGCGTCATACTGTACTTACGATGGTGGTGACAACACTACATTCGACGGCGTCTACCCTGACTCCGAATATGACAGTAAGCGCATCGTTGAGCGACTGTAATCTTTACTGACGTCGGAATTTAGGCAAAGACTGCGGCACTGTTTCCCTGACAAATATCATCTCAACCTCTTACGGCTACACCGAGGCACTCCTCGGGCCGGCATACATCCAGCGCCAGTGTTACGAGTACGGCAAGGTACGCGCTGACCTGCATTTTCAAGGCACCTTCTCACAGCCATGCAGCTCGGTCTGATGGGCGTTACGTTCCTCTACTCCTCAGGCGACAACGGCGTAGCAGGTAACGGCGAATGTCTAGACGCGGATGGCGCCGAGTCCTACAGCGGCACGCGCTTCAACCCCGGCTTCCCCGGGACGTGTCCGTACGTGACCTCTGTGGGCGCGACGCAGGTTCAACCCGGCAAGACTGTATGTCCCTCTGTCAATGACATTGACGCTGACGTGGACAACTAACGGGGGTGTCTGGCAGGTGAATGACCCCGAGGTGGCGTGCGACACGAACATCTACTCGGGCGGCGGGTTCTCGAATGTGTTCGCCATCCCGGACTGGCAGGTGGACGCCGTGCATGGCTACCTGAACAACTATTCCGTCGCATACGCTGCGGATGTGTACAATTCCTCGGGCATATCCCGAGGTTACCCGGACATTGCACTCAATGGGTGGGTGCTAATATGTCCTTGATCAGGGCAGGCTTAGCTGACGCGCGTTGTAGACTGAATTATTCTGTCATTTCCAATGGACTGATTCAGCTCGTTGCGGGCACGTCAGCATCTGCACCCACGGCAGCTGCCATCCTCTCCGGCGTGAACGATGCCAGACTTGCCGCGGGGAAGAGTCCCATCGGATTCATCAACCCTACCGTAAGTTCCACCAACCAACGCCTGCATTACTGTGGCATTGACGCTGTGGGCCCTCGTACAGATCTACAGCTCCAACTTCTCTAGTGGATTCAACGATATCACTTCCGGAAACAACCCAGGCTGCGGCACAGACGGTTTCTCCGCGCAACCAGGCTGGGACCCCGTCACTGGCCTGGGCACGCTGAATTTCCCGAAGCTGCTCGACCTCTGGCTAGCACTGCCGTAAGTGCCCCGCGCAACGACGCACTTTGCTTACCATGCTTCTTCCACAGTTAATTTCCCACCACTTCGAGCCGCTGTTGTCCTCAGTCGCGCTATCCAGGTTCTCGGACATCCATTTCGGCTATGCAAAGCGCTTTCGTTAAACGGATCATGGACTACTTACTTACCTCTAGATCTGGACATATCAAATTCGTACACGTACATAGGAAACCTCCATATGCATGTGTATCCGCCCATATGCGCCACGCTCCTTTTCTGTAGAGTACAATCCGATCATAATTTCACGGCAAGCGGACCGTGGCTCACCACGTGGTTAACGAAGGCCTCAAGAAATCATACCGCAATTTAGGCGAGGAATTATGCAGGACGGAATTCAAGTAGTAAACGAGTGGTATGGTATAACGAGCGTGGGCGGTACAAGCATGAGAGCTCCCAAGTAACAAGATAATTTCAACTGTTCCAAACTGAGAAGATATGTGATGCAGTAGTCCTATAAGCACATGAACTAACGACGTGCAGCCCAACGAGTCCGGTGCCAAGTTCAAGGATCGAAGTCATGCGGCAATAAGAAAATTAAGCCATCGCAAGTCCGAGGACAACGCCGATCATGGCGAGACCACCCATGGGGGCGGCCATTGCGGCAGCGCCGCTCTTCTGGCTCGAACCGGAGGTAGAAGAGGCCGAGGCCGAGGCAGTACCACTCGCCGAGGCAGTAGCAGAACCAGTACCCGTCGGGGTAGCAGACGACGCAGGGTACGCGGCGTTTTGAGGCTTGAGCTCGAATTCCTCGCTGGTGGCATAGACCTAAACAAGAGATGAGATAGCTCTCCCGATAAAAGCGTATGTGAGTGCTTACGTCCGAGCTGTTCAAGATATTGGCGAAGAGAATGGTGTAGCCATCCGCGGCCGGGAACGTCGCGAGCTGGTACGAGTAGATCTCGACGGAGCACTGGTAGTTGGGCTGCTCCGCGACGAAGGCATAGGGAGACGTGAGGATGCTCGAATTCGAGTTATCGAGACTGGATGATTTGATATATCAGACAACGCGGCGTATGCGCTCAGGGAAACACTCACAGAACAGTGAAGTTCTCGTACGGGGACGTGCTGCAGGTCCACGTAACGTCGTTAACCTCGTCGTCGACTACAACACCTCCTCAGTTCGAAAATACAAATGCACGTGAAGATATGCGACGTACCCCACCAGAGGTTTGGTCCGCCAGGGCTCAAGATGCTGAGCTGGGCAGTCGCACCGCTGACGATCGCTGCAAGAGTCGCAAAGGTAGTGGAGAACTTCATTGTCGCGAGGGTGTCGAACTTGCAGCGAGGGCGTCGGGGGAGGGCGGGGACGAGGTGGTGGGAAGCGAAAGCTTGCGACTCGTGCGAGACTTGGCGGAAACTAGGCCCTACGCGACGCGGCCGAAGCCGTGGGGGACCACATGGCTGGCGGGTGGCTGACCGTTCCTTGTGCTTGTTCGGCTGCTCGATCTTCTTCGCTACCTCCGTGTCAGGGCTATGTTATTCTGTAGAACATACCGAAGAGGCATGGGATCCAGGCTGGAGCAAGTTTGTTGTGTTTGACGCGTGCTAAGAGGTAGTAGTCGCAAGCCAGCCGAGTGGAGCTCGGACTTCTGCTTCCAGGTGGATTCATAGCGGCATCGCGCAAGCCTGGGTGGTACTTATGAAGGCAATTATGCTGAACGGGGTGGGTGGTCCTGAACATGGTGCAGTAGACGCTGCTTGTCTGATATATCTACGTTTTCAGGTCGTCGATCCGCAGCTATGACGCGGTATCTGCGCAGCAGCGTCTGCAGTTAGTTTTCGCGCTCATGACTCCAAGGGGACTTCCAGTTTCTTCGCTTTCATGCCTTGCACATTGGCGCAGTGCGAACGCCTTGAAGATGAATGTGTCAAGCCAGTCTGCCATTCAATGTGGTGCTTGTGATCGGAGGTTACGTTGGAGACGACTTCGTTCGGGGCACGGACAGTAGGCGTCTGGACAACACCATACCTTCGACCCTGTTTCGAGTCAATTCTAAACCTGCCGCTCGACTGAGGTATAATATGCAAATGGTCGTATTTACCTTCTGTGGATACTTGGCTGATGTTGACTCCTTGGTCTGATTTGTAGAATCGGTGTAACTTTCTCGACTGCCAGCTTGATCTGAGGTGTCTCGCTTGATGGCGCTCAATCTGGCTGTGCGCTGGCTCTACCAGTGCCCGCTGTATTGATCAAAACCGTAGCAAATTCTTCATCTTCTGAAGGCCGTGTTCGCTCGGCTTTTCAGCTACTCTGCCCCCCGGGCTGGCGACGACGACCGCGGAACGCGCATCTCACCCGCAACTACTGTCTCCGAAACAGCGCGTAAATTAAAGACAACGCACGTCTTATCAGTTGCTATCGTAGTAGGAAGACTGCGCGAGCGGACCACAGCAGCTGACATCGATACTGCTGGCATCGGGTCAGTGCTTTACTTCCTAATCGCATCCTAGACGATCCGACACAGCTTCGAATAGACATAGGGGCTGTCGTCAGCGAAGCCGGCTACCAAGCGTCATTACGGGGAAGCTTTCATTTCCGCCTCGTGCTGGGAACGGCGGCATTGATGCTCAACGCTCAGACGTTGCGCATGAGCGAAGGTACAGTGGCCCACCAGAGGACGACTTGATTGAACTGTCCCTCAACGGGCCATTTGCTGGTCGTATCTCGTGCCTATTGCGGTCTACAGTGCGTTGGTGGGCTCCCTGTGCCGGTGGGTTGGTGGCTGCTGTTGATGCCAGTGGGCTGACGCGCTGTAGCAGCATGTTCGGCAGCTGTGCTCGTTCATATAACACGGAGCTTGGACTCTTCACAAACTGACTAGGTCAATGACACGTGTCCGCCTCGATGATAAGGCCAGTATAATACTGGTCCTCAATGCGAGCATCCGCCTTTTTGCATGCTACATGACGCTTGCGCCTCACCTTCATCTCCCACGTTCGCCAGATACTCGCCGACCTTCACCCTCGCCGGTCGACTACGTTGAAGAGCGCGGCCTCATCGTGCGGCTGCTTGCACTCGCTGAGCACCCCGAGCGCGACGTGGCTAGCGTGCCGTTCCCGTCTGGGCGCGGTCTGGAGGAGGCGAAGCTTAGGCGCGCCTCCCTACTGCGCCCGCCCAGTCGCCTATCGGCGGCGATACGCGATGACGATCATGAAATCGCTTCACTACGCACACTCGATATCGAGCCACAGCGGTGCTCAGTGCTCGTAGACCCTCATTGCGGCAACCCAACTGGTCTGGTTGCTGCGCTACTATCCGCAAATGACCCGCTAAAACTACCTCGATGGTCTGTCCTCATCAAATATTTGAGTACTTGTCTGCTCATCTTTGTGCAGGTTCGCCCGACGCTCGCGACAAATCCCTGTGCTGCTGGCACCCGCAGCCAGTCGAATCACGCGCAGGTGCTCTAGTGTCAAGCACAAACTCCGCTCAGTCCCTTACATCTGGTACGCCGCTGTTTCTGACGGAGTCGCACATGGAGCTCACGCTGGAGCAGTAAAACCAAACACGACTGTGTCGTTTGCCAAACCATTATCCGTGAACGTGAAATCCATCTGCGGTGTGGGCACTACTGTCACGTAGAGTGCTTACTCCACCTCGTCGAGTCATCAACCCATGACCAGACCCTGTTCCCTCCACGTTGCTGCGACCAGCCAATCCCCGAGAGAAGGTTCAGGCGTTATATGTCCCCTGCTCTTGCGACCACCTATCGCGAGAAGGCTGCAGAGTTCTCCACCATCCGGCGCGTCTACTGCTCCAACCCTGCGTGCAGCCGCTTCCTGGGTCCTCGCATGGATCCAGAAATCTCCATTAATTACTTCTGTGCTGTCTGCGCCACCCGCACGTGCAGCAGCTGCAGGCTGGGGGTCTCCCCTGGCCCCACTGGCCCGCCGCACGTCTGCAAGCTCGACCGCTCCCATCGCGAGGTGCTCGACCTCGCTCGGAAAAAAGGATGGACGCGGTGTCCCGCATGCGACCAGATGATCGAGTTGCACAGTGGATGCTATCATATGACGTGCGTCTGCGCCATGCAGTTCTGCTACGCCTGCGGGAGCCCGTGGAAGACGTGTGCATGCCCGCAGTGGGAACAGGTCGAGCTCCGCGAACTCGGCGAAGTCGACGCTCAGCCAATCCGCCCTCCGCCTATCGACGCCGCCCGACCGCCTACGCCACCACCGAAGCCCACACGCCCGGAAAGCGGCCTTCATGAGCAGCCAGGTGATCCGCTATCAGTATTCCCGCTCCAGCTCCAGTCACAGACCGCCCCTCGATCCCGGGACCATCCCCAAGGTGGCTTCATTAGTCGCACCCGAAGCGTGCACCCCGAGGGCCTCGCTCCAAAAGCTCAGGGCCTTCGGAGCTCCGCTTATGGGACCCGCAGCGGTGTCCCTCGCGGAGAGCGGCCAGAGGACGCAGAAGACCCATTGTCCCTCGGCTTACATGGGGTTGATTGCCGCGTCCTCGAAGGCGGTCTGTTAGCGCAACGCCGTCGTGGTATCTTATTATCTCGGCCACTCTGTGTGTAACTTCCATTGAATCAGACCCTGTGGCGATCTGCATAACGTACAGAGGCGGATGCAATGTAGCCGCGCGTGAGACTCCCCTGTTCAGAACACGGCATGTGCATACTATATAGTGCTTCTTTAATGCCATAGATACCTCGGCTCGCCCTTACGTCGCTCGGCATGGTTTGTTGTTCAGTCTTGAGGCCCTGGGGAAGTTCTTCCAACCGTTGAGATGCGGCATACATGCGACGTTAACTCTGGGAGCGGCATTCCCGCCCTTCTTCAACGCTGAGACTGTTCCGAAGCTCATCCGGGAACCTGAGACTTCCAACGGGCTCGTACACATGGGGTAAGACAGATCTACGCAATTGATGACCTGAAGGAATCAATATAGTACTTCAGCGTGGATGTTCAGTAGCACCGAGACTAAGCCATGAATGCACAATCATGAGAAGCCTTAGCTCTCGTATTCTGCCGCTTTATCGCCCATCTTCCTACACGGCCACACTGCTAGTATGTTGACCCATAGTATTTGTATTAACTTTCGTTGAAGGGAGAACTGCGCTGTCCGATGAAACCGGTGAGTGATAACTCGAGAGCCTCGGATCAATGACTGCTTCCCTACCGGCGGGATCGCTCGACACGAAGATTCAAGATGCTTGTGAGGCTTGTGGCCGTGAAGGCTCTAGAGGCGAAGTCGTTGCGTCAATTTTTCGCTGGTATGAGCCAATGAAGCGGATGATACGCACTGTCCCCTATCTCGGCCATAGTAACCGGTATTGCGGAGCCCGTTGGAACAAACCCGCGGTGCGACCGCGGTGTTCACGTCAGAGCCAATTGCGCTGAGCTTCGTGCGTAGTCAGCAGGTGGTGATATGCAGGAGCTTGTTTGTCAAGGTTTTCTTCTAATGCACAACGATGAACTCGAACCGCACGTACGGGATATTTGTGCCACACTAAGCGGCGTCCGTGTCTTCCGCCATACTATCCGGTCCCTGCGGCCACTCCGGCGAGAGACAGGAGTCGCATTGCGATCTTGTCTGTTATCCTTTAAGTTCACGAAATCAACAAGGCTTCGGAGTCGCCAATTGTGAAGTGCCCACTGGAGCTCACGAACGATCTTGACTGCATGCAACGAGGGCAGAGGGTATGCTTGTTCAATCATGGTAAGACCTGAACCTGGTCCGCGTTTCAAACTGCGCCACTCTGCCGAGGCGGTATGGTCAGCCATGGTAAGGGCATGGCATCGATGCTTGTAAGCGACGAACTTGAAGCGGCGACAGGGCGGTGGTGCGGGATCGATGGGCCACGGCGTTTACGCACTGCTGCTAAGAGAAAGATTTGATAGGATTCGAGTCGGATCTGCGGAGTACCTTACTCGGTCGAGGGCCACCGCCCAAAATGGCAGGTCTCTTCGGAACCTTGCACTGATCCGTGGACCACCTGCCCTACGAGGGGGGGTTCAGCGCACACAGGTCTAAAATTGACAAGGCTAGCGGACATTGATGCCTTTGAGGTCGTTGTCCAAGAGGTGACCGAGGCGGTAGCTCTAAGGAAAGAACGGCCAGGAGCCTGTGACCACTTTGCCGCCTCAACAGCTCTGGCGCCTCCAGTGCTCCCAAGGCGCCAATCCGTGAATCGCGGTTCACGGGAGTACCACTGCCTGGGAGAAGTGCGATCTATGGCTTCTGTGCGGTAAGTTGAATGGAAGGTATCGACTATCATAGGCTCGCTGACGCTGGCAGTACCCCTCGAGCTCCGCCCACAATCCATGTTCGATGTGAAAATGATGGCCGATTATAACGGCGTTCCCATGAACGTTCCCAGTACATGCGCGGGTCGGTGTGCAATACATACCGATGTCTATCGTATCGTAATGGCGGACACCCTTGTTCCTCAGAAAATTACTCTGCTAACCACGCGGGCGTCCTTCGGCGTCGATACCACCAATTGACTCGGGCGCCGAACATCAACCCTAGCTGGGCAATTGGCATTCAGGTTGTGGGGTAAAAATGAAATCATCATGATTCAGGAACATCGAGCATGACATGGTATCGTACGTATACACGCTATCTTGGTCTACCAGAAAGCAACTCCCAGACTTAGACCCAATGCAAATACTAGAGAAGGTTACTATACAAAGTTCAACCGCGGCGCGCCGGCGATGTTGGGTGGAAGCGCCTGCAGAAGAGCCGGCCACAACGGTGCGTCAACGGCTATTGTTACTCAGTCGCATGGCGGCAAGCTTCTCGGACATGGCGACATAACGAGTCGCCTCTGGAGAAGGACTTATCGCAGTATGGGCAGGACAGCGCGGTGCTCCCCAAGTGGACGGCAGCGATATGCTTCCCGATGTTGTCATAGTACATCTCCATGCCGCATGGAGTACCTCCGCTCGTCCACTGGCAGACGACCCGCGCGCGTCCGTCCCAGGCATGTCGATCTATGTGCGCCTCCTTCAGATGGTGCGAGATGGCGGCGATAGGAAGCGTGTCGAGCGAAGTCCCGCAGAAGCCGCCCCAGCAGCAGGGTGTCTGCGACGAGCTCCGCGGCTGGCGAGACGGGGACGGGCGTGTATCTGGTGCATTCCCTGACCGATGGGTGTCAGCTGGGCTCCTTCGTCTAACCGGTGTGGTAGGAGTTGTTGGAGAACTCGAGGATCGGCGCTGCCCAGTGGCAGCCGTCTGCCCAGAGCTGTCACGGTGATAGCTGCTTGTCGGAACGTTCGTAAAGGAACTTCGCTGTGGGCTGCCGAGGTGCGTTCCTTGCCTGAGCGTTATATTAGAAGCAGCCCGGAGAAACAGAACTCTTCCGACAACGTACTGTAGGCCTACAGCGCTCCCAGAAGACCCCATCGCTGCTGCGCTCCATTGTCCAGGATGCGACTGCCCAATCGGGATCTCTCTAAGATGGTACGATGTCAGTAACTGATCGTGGATGGCAGCATTCTTACTCACGCGGGGTATTGTGCAGGAGTGGTATTGTGAACCACGGGCATATTGGCTCCGTAGTATCCTATACTGGTGCTCGATCTTTCCAGGCCAGGTCAAAGCTCGACAAGGGGTGTAGTGTAAAGATAGAAGCCACTCACTGTTGTGCCGGCAATCCAGGTGAATAGGTCTGACCATGCAAGTGGGACGCCTGGGGATAACCAGTATGCTGCCATTGGTGTGCTGGCACTGCCGTAGACTGGACGAACTGCGGCTGTTGGCTGCCATAATGTGCGTAACCTTGCGGCCATGTGGATGTACTTTGGTCAAGATACTGGGCTGAGCTTGAGACAGGCGCAGGACCCGAAGGGCTTGCATATGGGTCGCCAGCGGGCGCGAATCCGGTCTGGCCGAGGTCGTCGCTGAGAGCGAGGTCGGTATAAAGCATGGTGAAGCTCAATCCAACAAGGACTGCGCACCTAAGCATCGCGTTGTTATACGACGGTACGGAAGTGTAATCGGATTGAGGGTCCTGGAAGCTGAGGTCGAATGGAGGCGTGTTGTTGGGGTGCATGGTAGAGAGGAGGATGCTGTAAAGAGACATGATTGCGGGGTGCCCTTAAAAGTATGGGGTGAACACGCATGCAGGCTGTGTATTTCTACCATTCCAGCCTCGCTTATTTGCTTCTGAGTCGGAAGTAATTGCGAATCGTAGTTGGGCGAAGGCAACCTGAGGAGACATGTCCGGACTATTCTCGCGACGCCCTGCACAGAAGACGTCCAAGGCATCCTCGGAGAAGGGAACCCATATAGAGACGCTTCCCGAGGCAGAGTGGGTCTCGACTGACGTGACGAGATCTCCGTCATGCGATGGCAAGAACTACCACCGTGGAGGATACAAAACTAAGTTCGTCCTCGTTGCGCTGGAGCGTGGTCAGGTGACGCCCGGGAGAGAAGTGATAGGAACCGTGGGTTTGACGGCCAGTCTGATATTGTACGTGACGATGAAATAATTCGATAAACGTTCACGGGCTTCGCTTCCCATTCAGTCCCTGATTCCGCGATTTGGCAGCCCATGCAGGAAGCAGCAATGACAAGAATTCATCCACATGTCGTCAGGAGCGAGTACGAACACCACGCATATCGAATAAGTCACGGAAGACCATGCTACAGCGAAAATGAGCAGCGAATTGATCATATCGAGTATCTGCGGCCACCCCGCGTTGGGCATCGCCGTCGGCACCGTCGGAAGGGACGCCTATGGCACTGTCATGGTCTATGCCAGACGTGCACAGGCACACTTGTCTGACACGGGGATATAGCATTTACTGACCGGCCATTCATTGGAGCATGCAGGCGTTGATGCTTGGAAGTCCATGAGGTCAGCCATGAATTTTCGTAATCACTCGCAAAGACAGAAGGACCTCATGGATGTTGGGAAGGCCTTAGTCAGATGGAATATGGGAAGGAAAATGCTCTGTACGTACCTGTTGGGAGCTTAATTGCCTGTCTTGTCTGATTCCGCAGAGCCGCACGGACTGCACCCTGGCTTGTCTTCCCACACGCCCTGCGTCTATCGTATGTGATGCACAATTACTGACGTCCTGTTGGCCGTGTTGCCGTTCGGAAATCCCCTGTGACGCTGGATTCTTACGTCTGGGCATGCATTCGTCGCGGCGGCCCCACTTCGGTGAATGACAAGAACTTGATTCAGGCTCCAGACCCCAAGTTGAAGGCCCGTCTGGCGTCTTTTGTTCATGGTCGTCGCGGATCCACCGGGACACTATCCCGCACAAGGTGATAGACCCGCCACCCAACGCCACTGCCGCAAGCAGTGAATACTAGACCAGCGCAGGAAGACTCAGCGAGGCGGTTAAGTACGGCGCTTTAGAACACACCATTGGCACCTGAAAATTCTCGAAGACGACGCTGGACCCTCCCGCGACGGCTTCGAAGGGATTGACCCGGTTCATTCATGTGTGTCGAATCTCTACGCCGCCGTGACGTCTGATGATGAGCGATGAATTTTTCTACTGCCCCACAGAAGGCATCCATGAAAGGATCATATGGCACCACGTTTGCGATACACAAGCGTTGACACCGGTGCCCTGACGAGGTTGACATTATGACCAAATCATTCCATGTTCAACAATCAGACGAACCCATATGTGCAAGGGGTTTCCAACTATATCATGGCGAGGGGGAGCCAGCGTGTACCGCCGGTTCGATCTAATCGGAGGACACAAAGACTGTCCGCTCATACGATCGTACTGATCGCTCGCCTCGATCATATGTACCACAGTCGCCGAGTAGATCTATAAGCCCGACGGCAAGTTGGTACGTAGGAAATGGGACACTAGTAGCTCCCAGCGCTTCGACAGCGAGGCGCCCCTATCAGGCGAAAATTTGTGACGATTCGGCCGCGCGCTGGCAGGACCATCGCTAGATCCTACGCGTGCTACAGACCAGCGAAGCAGCGCACATTGGATGTAGCCGGTCGGTCTATTGCAGCGCGAGACGCACACAAGACCGGCAACGTCAATGTCAAGCAATTGCCGGGCAAACGCTAGCATCGCCACTTCAATGTTGACGTAGAAGGGCAAAAAAATCACAGCGTTTCTATATAATTGTATGACGTTGCATATGATAGCGACAACGCACATGCCATCCTTTACACTGCATTTCGCGACAACGCACCTGCGACCGCGAAATCGCATTTTTTGCAACGCTCACGACGATCATACGTGCGGTACTCGGGAGCAGTAGTATCTCCGGCGCTAAGGGGCGTAGCTTTTAGCTTGCTGACTGGAGACACGGAACCGGTCCTCGCGCTAACAGCGTGCTTCAGCGGCGTAGGTCCACATAGCCTCGGCGTCAGCTAGCAGAAGGGAGCCTTACGTGTCTGGAAGTCAACTTGCCACGCGCAGGAAGCGTGCACTGCGACCATCTCCGGGCCCAGACTCCACGACTCCTCGGGACGCACAGAAAGAAAGCAGAAATCCGATGGAGCAAGCCAGGCGAAGTCCGCGGGCAGGATACACAACTTGAAGATGATCAGCCAAAAGCTCGTAACTCAGCCCACAGCTTCGCTGAGTGGCAAAGAGTGGCGAGCGTAGCTAAATCGGGAGACATAGTCACGCGGCCCCCACGTGGTGGCCCCCACCTCTGCGGCGGCGGTGCACCACGAGGGCGAGACGTTGTTCATCCTCATAGCTGGCCGTCAGAGTCTTCATTCGTCTTAACGCTGTGTTCGATAGCTGGAATAGCCCTCATATCATGCGCCTGCAATTCGTGTTTGAAAGATGCGTCCCCTCAGCACGCGTTGAGAGGACACTGCTACTCTGCTGCGCCGCTACTGAGTGCTCACGGATGGTATAACCAATTAATGTGATACATATAAAATGCGATCGTCCTACCAGTGTCTTCTTCAGTCACTTGCTTTGCCATCTACTGAGCATATCCACTCGCGAAGCTTTCCTTTTCCGATGCACCATAGTAAGTCTGCGTTTTCCTTCCTCTTATAACCAGCTACTGAGTATCGTTCGCTAGATTCTGCTCTAAACTTGAGCGCATGGCGACATGCAGACTCATCCCCATCAATGTGTCGCACTCAGCTACACTATGACATCCAGGAATGCTCCATCGCAACCACTTCTAGCCCATCACCTTCTCCCCCTGTGCACCAAACGTCTGACTTGCTTCCTGATCCTGCTGCTGAACCTCTCTACTTGGCAAATTGCGAATGGAACGATTGTCCCATTCTGCTAGATGATACATCTCCCGCGGGAATTCAGCGTCACCTGCGCGAGTGGCATCTCAACGACCCACAACATCCATGGAATAAATCCAGGCGAGGCCATTGTCAATGGGCAGGTAGCTGTGGCAAGGAGATGGCTTATGCCAGCTTCGGGAAGCACGTCTCGTATGTGCATCTTCGCCATAGCATTCGATGCCCATACTGCCACAGAGATATTGGCAGAGCGGGACTCCTGCCACTACATGTTAGGAGATACTGCCCCCGTGCGCCTTGAAGGCAAAAGCTCAGCGAGCCACGGTGAGCATAATGGCTGAAATACAAACGCACTCTTTGATGAAGGAATCAACAGGCGGACAATGTCTAATTTGAGGCGCACAAGCAACGTTATCAATGTCGCCGCAGTAAAGTCGCTGGCGACTACAGCAAGACTCAGCTCAAATTATTATTTATAGCTATGTAGAGACCCTTGCTAGGCAAGATGGTCGACGGAAGGATCAATGAAGGCCATTGTATGAATACGCATGATGTCTTGGGTAACAATAGGTGTAATAATAATACATGACTCCTTATACGATGGAGCGGATCACGTTCAGTGGGCGATGAGCACGAAAATTAAGCGTAAATGGGTATTGATATCTGTAGCAGGTCCAAATAGTATTCATGTGCCCGGACAGTTCTCTAGGAGGTGTCGGCTGAGGGTATCCGTCCTCGCGAACTGCCGCCCGCACACCGTGCAAGGGCGCGCCGTACTGCGCAAGTGCACGCTCGCGATGTGCTTGCCCAAACTTTCGTAGTTCATCTCGCAGCCGTCGCAGTTACCGCCCCAGCGGCAGACGCCGCGCTTCTTGTTCTCCCAGGCGTTCAATGGACTATTGAAGTGGAATGCCTTGAGGTGGCGGATGATGCCAGACGGAGAGAGGTCGTCGAGCGTGATACTGCATATCCCGCCGTCCCAGGTACAACGAGCATGAGTCATCCTGTGCCAAGGACAGAGTTGAGTACGCCTGTCCTAGTAGCGTAGGCGTATGAGACGGGTGTCTTACCCGGTGCCCGTATGCTGTCTACTATACGGCAACATATGCAGCACAGACGGGAGATGGGAAGACACAAGCTAAGAAAGAGTACTAAGATAAAGACTGCATAGGAGCTTAGCACGAAGACTCACCACGAGGAGTGTAAGGCACAAGGGGCAGAACAGCGAAGAGACGTTGCTGGCTCTTCGACGACTACCGCGGTCCTGCTTTATACACAACGCGTCCGCACGACTGGTATGTCCCTGGCGCATCAGTCCAAACCTTTCCTGGAAAACGTTGCCCGAACTCTCGTAGCTTCATCGCCAAAGACAATCTCAATGGTCAGCAGACAGGACAGAACAATGGCTGAATAGCTCGCCTTCCATGGCAGTGCCTACATGAGGTACTCCTCCACGCTTGTAGTCATCCCGGATCTCACGTATTGGAGCTGCGGGCCACGACGGACGTCCCTTACCGGGTTCGCACCCGGCAACGGAGCACACTGTGGACGTGGGCGCTCCGACGGAAAGTAACTCGGGTTGAACATGAATGGATCGATTGCTGATGCTTGCGAATGTTCGTCACTTCATACGAGATCGTCGCATGCCGGATACAGGTGTTCAACGCTAAAACGACACCGCAAGCAATGGCGGAGGTGCGTGCGCGTGATGCAGGGCGACTTATCAGCGTAGACATCCGGATCTATACGCATCGAGTACTCCACCTGGCGTGTGTATCTGTCACCGGGGACGCGCCCCCCTTGCGACCGCACAGTTCAACATTAGTGTCTCCCCTTCCGCCGAAAGCTCTTACTAAACTCAACCAAGTTGCCATTGAATAAGAAGTTGGATGCCCGGGCTCGGGCAACAGAAGTCGGCTTTTTGAATGGCCCATCATGTCATGGAACCGCTGGGACTCAGATACGACAGATGACAAGACTATGACAAGTGACCTTGATCAAGAAGCGATGGTGCAGATGTACGACATTCCCGAATACGAATCGATAACGATGAGTGAGGATGACGGAGTGTGAGAGTCCTGCAGACATCCGGCGCGATCGTTGATCAAGCTTGACGGATCAAAAGAAAGAGACAAATAGCTACCCCGTGGCCTGCCGAGGCGAAGAGACAGCACGCATCGTACGCGTGCAAGTTAGCCGGCATACGCAGATCAGGAGAGCAAGTGCAAATCGTAGGTACCATCTCTCGTACATAAGCGCCGATAAAGGTGCATGGCAGTTGTATGGCTGATGAAGTTGGAAACAGATAGATGAATGCATGCGAGTGACTCACTTTACGGGATGCCCACGGTGGAAGCCACAATCCACCAGGACGCCCGAGGATGACGTCTCGGGCCCAAGCGTGGGATTGAAGGCTCGTCATCCCCGCCGGCATACGAGGCATGATGTTGGAGGCTGTTGGACGTTATCTTGAACGTCGATTGAAAGCCGGACGACAAGGAGAGCCCGACAGCTCCTCCTGGGAGACGTAATAGTGCGGAAGCAAATGTCAAGAGGACCGAAGCTCCGGTACTAAACCTTTTATGTGTAAAGGTTTGAATGCTTATGTGCATCCACTCCGTTACCATCCACTCCGATGATGATCGATGAGGTGCACCGCGACGGCACTCGGCCGGCATGCAACGCGGCCGTACCTGTGGCCTGCGCGTGCCATGACATAGTGTTCCAAGGGACAGGGGGATCTGAAAGAATATGCGATGTTATCATCAAGCCTTTCTGGAAGCTCAACGACACGAGGTACATACTGAGAACATATGAGACCATGGGAGTTAAGGCGCTGCCCCTCAGCTCGGTACGTTGGCGAGCGACCTGTGACCAATGCACAGATAGCGGCCAGGTAGCAAAGCACTGCCACTGTCGAGTTCAAAGGCTCGAACCGGGGGCAGAAGTCCATGGTGTTCGGGCATGCCGGCTGGGGAGACAGGTTTCTGTATGCGGCTGACGACTCGTCTTCTTAGTTCTATGGTGCTAGCGTCGAATCGCTGCCCCTTTGCCTGCCGTTCACGGTGCAAAATCGAAAGGAGTGGGTGAATAAGTAGAGAGTGACCATCTGAGCAGGATTATTCAGGACCATCTCGCTCTTCTTGTCGGCACTGTGAAATCAGCCCCCGCAGTCTGCGATGAGGAATTGACTGACGGCTGTCAGCAGGAGTGAGGGGAGGACAAGTCTGGCCTGAGAGAAACCCCTCCGTATCGAGTTGGGATCTCAGCCACCTTACGTACTTAGCCACTGCTTGAGACTTGCCAAATTGGGGCAATAGTACTCGTCGTGGACCTGTCTCTCAACCTATCACCATCTAAAGGCCATGACTGAATCTTAGAACATGCCATACTTGTATGGCCGCTGTTAGGGTGAGACTCCTCCTATCAATCCGATGCCTAATACAGCTCCGGTACCGCCCAAGGGCTAGTCACGTGAGGCATTTCGCTTATTCAACCTCGACCTATCAACCGGTCCAGTATGATGACATCCTTGTTTTTTCTGCGATTCGTCCATACATCTCACCGTGTCTTTTTTGCAAATGCAGCCACTTACTGCCGAGGCGGGGATGCGTCAGTCTACCTTGTACTAATAGTGCAGTGTCCTCCGTTCCATATCTCGGAGCTGGCAGTTCACTCGGGCTTCACCTTCGGAAATTCCAATGCCGCTCCCTGGCCGAACTGCGCATCGAAGCGCTGTTGCTGTGGGTAGGTGCAGTACTCCTGTGTGCAGGGATAATTCCATCTGACGGAAATACGGCTTCAATAGGAAGCCTTCGACGTTTGCGCGTGGAGGTTAATGTCAGTTGCTACTTATCCGACTGCTTATATTTTTGGCGCCTACGAAGTTGAGCACAGACGAATATTCGTTCACATCGTTTTTCGTTGCTTTGCCTTAGGTAGCAAGCCCGTGAAATCGGATCTCTACACGTAAGTCTATGTCGTACTTTCCCCAAACGCCGTCATTAAAATAGTCCGTCATGGAAGAACGCTGCACCCTTCTTCCTTTATCTACAATGCACGTCCCCGCGCTTCACAGGCACCGCTCAACGGCTCAACGGGTCAACCCCAACGTCCCAGCTATCACCGCAGGGGAACTTCTTTGCATACATCCACTTTGCAATATCAACCACGAGAAGGACGTTGCATATTACATGTCGCATACCGAAGGAGGTCGATGACGTGACTAAGATTGCGACAGTAAATATCATCGCGAAAGTGGTGAAATACGCCCATAGTGGCTTTCGAAGTGCGGCGCTGAACTCGCTGAGGCTCCGAGTCAGAGATATGACGAACAATATTCTATGTGGTTTAGGATGTTACATAACATCCGGACTTCGTTACATATCAACTGCTACGACTCTACCAGCCGATAATAGTGTTATAGCCTCATCAACGACATCGTGCTAGTTGGGCTGATGCACATGATCATTACAATATACTGCTTACGGATTTCCGGAGCCTACACGGAGGGCCAATTGACGCTGAAAAGATTCGACGGCGTCAGATCATTCTGACAGTGATTGTATGTCATGCCTACCCCTCATGATGGAAGATATGGGCATCTTCTCTCTCCGGAAACGGAAGGGAGGCCTACCCTGAGCGACCCGCAGCCTTACTTCGACCTAGTAGGATCCGGGGTTTGGTGGACCTGCCGCAATCTACGACCGTTCCAGCTGACGCATCTGACGCTACTCCAGGTCCTCCAAATACCAATGTCGCACCTGCATTCGTGACGGAACTGATCACATCACGGACTTCGTCTCATAACGGATGTCCGGTCGCCTTCGGGGAGTATCGCAGGCGTCAGCTGTCAATGACCGTGATGGGGAGGCATGCGCCCGCCGGCTGACCCTCGTGTACGCTAGACCGCCATGGCGTCGTACTTTCAGCTGCGAAGCCACGGCCCCGACACCCCAGACGGACTCGATGAAACCGTCAAGGATCCTCTGCTGAGCGAGGGCTTCATTGACCCGGAGCGGGATGGCCCCCGATCGGCCCTCAAGGGGAGGACGTTGACCGACTGGTTCACTCTGGTGCTGTCGATCCTCATGCTGTTGACTTCCTTCGTAGTTTACGTCGACTCGACCCATGTCGTTGCTCCTCGGAGTGCCGAAGGCCTGCGCAAGCCCGACCCTTATCCTGGCCTGGATGAAGTGCACGAATTCCGCAAGAAGGGAAAGGGTGCGATCTATGAAGCTCCAACGTTCGCGTAGCTGATGTAATGTATAGGCCCGCTGATGTGGTTCCCTGGTCCGATCTTACGTGCGAACAGGGCCATGCCAGATGAAGAGTATACTCGCAGCTCGCATGTCGTCTTAAGTGAAAACGTGAGGAGCCCTCTGCTTCCGATATCTCTGCTTCTAAAAGTATATCGCTAGGACTCTATGTTCTACCAGTTCCGGCTCAAGCCGAACTCTTTCAAATGGTGCTACATCGACGCGGTGGTACCGACTCCTGAAGACGCCGCCAAGGGAGGCAAGTCGTTCACAGGCTCCGGAGATCTATACAACATCCAAGTGTGGAACGTCTCGGGGCCACAGCGCAAGATGGAGAGCCTCAGCTGGAACACGCGTCCGGAGCGGGTCGCGCTCCTGGGGGCGGTGGCGTGGCTGCCCGAGAAGGAGAGGACGGGAAAGCTGGGGTGGGAGGATGGCTGGCAGCTCAAGCCACAGACGCCGCGCTTCGAGTGCGAAGCGAGGAAGTGGCTGACGTTCGAGGTGTCGTGCGATAACTGCACGCTCGAGTTCGAGCAGCTCTTCTCCGATCCTGCTATGGGTGAGCCGAGATCTTGTCGATAATCACCGACCTTGAGGGTCTTATATTCGTTTCCAGCGTTCGATCTTCTCCAGCTTGCTTGATTGTACATCGCGGGTGTTCCAGAAGGGCGTATTTGTTATCGCATCACTGTTGTCGACTTTCTTGTTACAATGCTATGAATCGCACATAGGCAGAATGGATATCAAGACACCTCGACATCCTCTTTCCAGAGTACAATGCCGCGTAAACCCGTACTGGTTCTTATCTCTACCGCAGGTCGTGCCCATGGTGTCCGTCCTCGGTCTGATTGAGGCTAGGAGCCTTGGACTTCTTCGGCCAGTGTCTCTGATTCTCCGCGATGTAATCGTACACCTGTGTAAAGTCCTTGCACGTATGGGTAGTCTCCGTGGTGACCTCCAGTGTCGTATCTGCATTGCACAGTATGGCTTGTCGCATGAAGTTGAGGCAATGTGCGGCATGATCGTTCGCACCATTCACCATTGCCTCTCGAATCATGGAGAGGCAGTGGATCTGGTGGAACATCGAGACACCGAAGTCCCTGCCTGAAAAGGATAGGGAGTGAGCACTCACGTTAGCTCCCCCTGGCGAATGGGATCACATACCGTCGGGACCAAGCTTCACGAATCCGTGCGCTCTAGGAAAATGATCCAAGGCATGCCATTCGAGCCAAGCATCGAAACCCGTCTGGCTGTACGCGCCGTCTACCGATGTGTCCTCGAAGTCCATCTCGATGGTATCTAAGCGAAGTGGGAGCTCGTTCGGATAATCATCGTCGACGTAGCCTAGACAGAACGAAGTGCCTCGTTAGTACCTGTGGACGGCATCCGGGTTGATGACGCACTGTATCGACTGTCGTCCAGCACTGGTCCTCGACGGTAGTGCTTGACAGAGAGGACGTTGAAGATGCAGCTGATCAACAGGAGAACCCATACGGCGGGCCGGAAGCTCTGAGGAGAGTGCCGCTTCAAGTTCGAAAGCATGAGGGCAGAAGATGTTCGCGCCGTATGTTTATCCCCTAGGCAAGGATGAGTATTCCTCCCGCGGAAGGATCCCTAGCAAGCAGTGAGGCTCGTAGCCGCTGAGAGCGGTCTCTTACCGCCTCAAGACCGGGCGTGATCAAAGTTCAGTTGACGCGCTCTTCCAGGTTTGGAGCGATGCGAGGCGCCACGATTTCCCCCACTTTGTCACCATCAGATGCCTTGATGCGGAAATGACAGTATGCGTACTCGGAGTAGGTTACCGCCGACGGTCCGCCGTGACTGACAGTCTCTATCGGAGTCCAACTTGAACAGCTTGCAATGATCTCGTGTCTCCAGGACCCCATGCTAACGCATGCCAAAGGAAATTGAAGGCCAGACTCTTCTGGGTACAGATTTGGTCAAATTCTCCTCGACGGGAGATATGCCATCAAGAAAAGGCTAGGACTCGGAGGCAAAGAGGAGGACCGATAGGTTCCAACGCGTGTCAGCACAAGCCATGCTTGGGCACCAGCTGAGCAGACAAGGATGGTCGAACTTTGGTTGAACCAGAACAAATGCGAACAAAATAACGAATAATAGGCGTGCCACTCCCGGATCGGGATTGGGACGGCGATCTGCGGGATCTCTATACCGTGACGATATCTGCCTCGAGGCTGGGAGACGTGCCTAGCTGAGACTATGCAGACACGTCCTTGTGCCCCGGTCGCGGTGTTTAGTGCAACTCGCCGGCCAACCATGACTCATTCCCTGTCTATTAGGATACCGAAGTCTCACATAAACATGGGTGAGTCGCCCATTCGTTAATCTCAGTCTCGGTCTGGCTAATCGGTGGCACACAGCACGATCCCTTAGCGATCAGCCCAGCTTGAAGGTTAGGGTCCGGTCGCAAGCGGGCTCTGCGGAGTGCAGGACAGGCATGCCAGTGGACATACCTCTGTGGCTTGTACTTGGCAGAAGCTGTGGCTTAGACAGGTCGAGGAACACTAGTGAGCATTGCATCTTCCGTCTCGCACTTGACTCGAATCGTGGGGATGATATCCATGCCCAAGTCCGCGGGCGGGTCTGTTCAATACGCGATTGACTCCACGGATGTGAGGACGGTGCCTGAGAATGAGTACGATGCTCCACCCAGCGGCGATTTTTTCCGCTTAATGTCACCTCCCTCACCATGACATCGCAGGCTCGGGAGCTGCTCGGTGACGAACCTGATCGCATGAGGAAGGCGGATACCTATGTAGACCTTCTCATCGGACCTGGTCAGAGCGAGTGTTGCACGCGGTCTCGGCGCGAAGGACCCCTTCTGGAAAGCATCTCGGAGTCCCTACTGTGCATCTAAGCCAATGCATACTCTCCAGCGAAGTTGCGCGAGAGGCGGTGCTTTCACTGCCTTTCGGTATGCAGAAGAAGCTACATGATTCAGGCGGTAGGGCGCCGCTTCATTGACATCGCGCCCCGAGGCTTACACATACCGGGGGAAGCGGTGAGGAGGAGATTCACCGCTGCTTTCTAGTTTCGATATTGGGAAATGCAGTCTCCACCGCCCCAGCTGGAATAGGACTGTCACAGCTGATCCGCCTACATTGCTGTGCACGCATGCATAAACCACACTGTCCGCGGCTACCTGATATATGTACCTGCCTGAAATGTACCCTGAGTTAAATGCCGCGCTACTTTGCATATCCGCTGCCTGTTGCTTGACCCTGTTGTTGTCTAGGCGACTCCAGCACAGCTGCAGCAATTGTGAGGGTAACGCCCATAGTGTCTAACTGACTCACCTTGACTGAATTGCGAGTTGGAGTCAAGTCGAGGTAGTGCTTCAGAAGACAAATAAGGTGGAGTCGGCGGGGACGAGTCAGCCTGCGGGGAACAGAAAGCACCTCCAACAACTAGAATAAGGCCGCGAAAGGGGGATGTGTGTCCATGTGAACGGTGTCGGCGAGTAGCACAGGGATACAACCAACACAAGAAAGGAAATGCGAACGGAAGGGGGCTATGACGGAGAGAATCCATGGACTGTCACTGACAATACTACAAGAGAGGGTATCGGTATATGCATGTGTCCATATCACTGCACAGTGTTCGAGAGGATCATCTGGAGGGCAAGCCGCGCAGGCGGCGCACAGCACGCTCAGCGGCGCACAGGCATTTGCAGGTGCGTAGTCTTGACATGATTCGGTATTGACCCGGCGTCCATGCAGGAATGACAGCGTCCCCACCTACACTCGACCTCGTCGCGGCTATGATGATGGCTGAGGTGGCCGCGGATGTGGGCATCGACGTCCTGGTGCGTGCACGGAATCAGGACATTGCATACACCCCTATGTGTGGACCATCTGCACGGTGTCATGGCTGCCGACTGGCTAGAACCTGGGTGTGCTCTCGGATAACCGGGGGGCGCTTGACGGTAGGCGTGGACTTGGGCTTGGTACATGAATTAGCAATAACGGACTTGGGCAAGCGAAGGCCCGAATGCGGTGGCTTTGGAGGAGGAATAAGAGCGGCGAGGAGTGGGGTCAAACGAGCTCGCGACGTGAATGGGCTGTAACAGTAGGCCACGAGTCAGCACTGGTGCAAGGAGGGAGTGGGAAGAGACTCAGCGACTTTGGAAGAGTACTTGAGACGGATGGTGAGTGGTGCTTTCCCGTCTGCTGTTAGCTCGAGGAGTGTGCTCTGCGCATTTTATATGTACGAGCTGCGAGGCTGGGGATACAAGGTCCGACATGGCAGCAGCCACATACACCGAGTACCACCTACCACAGTGTTGCCATACTGACTCGCCCGGATATGACACGTATTGCATGAGTTAGGTGCCTGATACAGAACTACAAACGTATCCGCCCTTCCAACCCAAGAACATTGACCGAACTCACCGGTGTGCCGGGTTACGGGTACGACGCAGTACTGAGTCAACCGGCGGACAGAGCACCGGATACTATCCTCAGACTGCGTCGCACACAGTCAATGACCACGGCGGCTAGCAAAATGCACAACCTACTACACCAGTTGAAGACGGCTCGCAGGCTGTGCGATGATATACGCCGGAGCAATGTGTTAATGCATGATCTAAATTGCGTTCATGTCTCCGAGAACCGAGGCTATTATGATTAACAGTCGGGGCCTTGAGGCTTCCCAGCGCGTTCTCTGCGGTTGGAAGCAGTCCATGGCCGCTGTAATGGACAGACGAGCATAGGGTTGAATCGCAATACGACGGTCTGAGGCTGCCGACAGCAACTTACGTCGCTCAGCGTATACGCGGTTCCGTGGCGGCATTACAATGTAGTTGATCCGCCATCACATCAAGGACCGCGACGGTCCGAAGATCTAGATCGTTGGCCAGGTTGGGCTATTTGGTCGGCGACTGCCACATCGCCAAAAGTGCATTCGTCAGATCTGTAATTGCATGTCAATATAATACTTATCTTCGATATCATTCTGCGTACCCAAGGGATGCGCTAGTCTCACCCAAAACCACCTCCCGGTACCATGTCTGAGCCGCCAAGATAAGTTGATCAGCGAAAAATCCTGGCCAGCAGACAATTGTCAGTCATTGCAAGACAAGCTCCAGACAGTTCAAGACACACCGAGGATCTCATCCATTCAAGTGCTGTTCAGTAATCATGGCTGCAGTGATCTGTACCTGTCAAGAACAAGACAGCTGGCCCTAGCCCAGGATGACTGACAGTTAATACCGGTGCCAGTGCATGCCAATCACCACCTCAGGCCCTCATGAAACCCGCGTGATATACATGAGGATCCATTGCTTCATTGGAGCATGTCATAGAATTATTATACAGTCAATACAACGGCGCATACCAGTCCATACTACACAGTGATTGTTTGCTGTGGCACCAAGTGGCTCGGTAGCCGGAAGAGGAACAGTCTGAAGGGCGAACAGCGACAACGAAAACAATCTGTTTATCAGTAAGGATCTCCCGGGAACAATCAATCACGTACTGACGGGCCTTGCGCATTACGACTCGCCGGTACCAGCGGACGGTCGGCGATGTTGAAGACGAGCTGCGCGTTGCTGTTGAAGACGCGACACAGAGGATGGGCCAGCTCTGGGGATCACCGCAGTTGATGTTCGGTGACCAGGAACCTTGACACATAGAGCCTTCCTTTAGGCAGTGTTAGCTTGTAATCGAATTTCTAACATCAATAAGACTCACTCGTTCCACCAAGCCAAAGTCTCGTCGCACCAATTCTTCTCTTCGAATAACAGCATGAGATTCTTCCAGAACTCCGGCCCGCTGAATGCACCGTCCTTGGGGTGCCATTCACGAACCGAACTGAGAAGAAAGCGAGCCTGTAATTACATGAGATCAGACAAAAAATGCGGTTCAGATTGTGTCAAAAGTGGTACTTACCAAGATGACGACGTAACAAATGCTATACTTATCAACACGCGTGATATTATACACTTGCGCAAGCGTTCGTCGGCCACCCTTCCTCGATGAGCTGTCTTGAAGTGCACTGTTCGGCCCTTTGAAGACAACCAGCCAGCACTAAACGACAATGGAATCAGCAATGGTAAACAGACAACATCCGACAGGAACTTACACTAAGGAGAAAGCCCGATCGCAAGGCACCGTCATCGAGATTGTTCTCGTCAAACTCTGTTTCACTATAGAGGAGCGTCGGCCAATCATCGTGGTCAATGACGCGTTGACCATTGCGCACTTCCGCACAGAATCTGAAGGACTATGTAATCAACAAGCAGACTAGCAGATCAGAGGCCAACATACCGCAGTGGATCAGCATCAAACTCATCCCGCTCAGTGCGCGGGCATAACATCCGAGCAGTTGCGGGACAGCACCAACCACGGTCTTCTTTCTTGAGCTTGGGTGCCGGAGCGTCAATACCTTCGATACGAGGGAGATGCAAGAGAACTTCTGTCTTGAGCCTTCCAATATCATCCGTACGTGCAGATGAGCATGCTCGATCGATCTGTGGTGCCACCGGACAAAGTAAGCATCTAATATATTATTGGCCTTTAACTACGCACGAAGCTTGCAACAGGCGAAACATTGTCAGGATGCTTTTTGAGACGCAGCAGGAGTGGAGGGAGCCATGTGCAAGCGGTGAGAATTCGCTCGAAAAGTGCGGACCAGTGTCTAAGTTCCGGTTTCGTACTGAAAAGGGCATATAGTCAGAGCGAACAATTGATGAAATGCACATATATGCGCCATAGCAGGCGCATATATGCATGCTATGGCGCATATATGCAATGACACAGTGTAGTACAATACGCACAATGAAGCGAGATGTTGATCGTCAATCGGCAACTCATCGTCATTGAGATCGACGTCTGTATCACTGTACAGCCGCACACCAATCTTGATGATGTGCTCGACATTGTCGAATGGCCCTATCATGCGTACGACATATCGTGCTTCAGTCCAGTAGCCCTTGAACGGGGGTTCCGCACTCGAAGATCTTTGTGAGAAGTAGCTATGATCGCAGAGAGTAATGAGACTCACGTTCCGGGACACTTCTTTGCGAGAGCACTCATTAGTCCCTCCATAAACCTCTTGTACTCCTTTCGACCAAGGTTCACCATGGTAGCGGATTCCGACATGCGACGGCTCGCAACTTCGTGCTGGCTCTGTTGTACAGGAGGACTGATATTAGTGTGCTGCTGAGGAGTACTTTCTCGCTCATCAATCTCTTCATCCGCATCGGGTCGTTGCATGTTCGGAGGTGATGCACCCGCTTGGGATGGCACAGGGCTTGGCTCGGGAGGTCCTGGCTCACGCCGAATGCGTTTCCGTTGTGGGGGCTGAATCTCATCATCCGAAGTCTCGTCATCTGAGGCAGCATGAGAGCTAGTGGGCAGCTCATGGTTCTTCCTTTTCTCCCTGTCCTTTGCCTTGTCCTTTGCCTTGTTTGCCTTTTCCGCCTTGCCCTTCGCTTTAGGTGGGTCTATGCAAGGTGAGTCGATGACACCAGGCCAGGAAAACATGTAGATGACTTACTTTCACCACATGATTTTCCTTTAGTCTTGTGGCCACCCATTATTTATGGGGATGGTAGACGGAAAGAGGGAGGAGGAGGAGGAGGAGGAAGACGCGTTGAACTCTGCAAACTCCCAGTACAGTAGGATCACGTGAGCGTGTTTCGGGGACTCTGCGCGGTGCGTTGTGTCGCGGCCTCTGGGACCTTATGCATACTGCTCGCTATGCGGGCTTCCTCTCTGTTAAACTTCCTCCTACTCATACTCATCATCATGTCCTCTCTTGCAACAACATGTCTTGGCTGCAGGCATGTTTTTGAAAGGTCCGGGGCGCTCAAGAAACATCAGAAGGCATGCACACAGTACACCGCATTCCTGTCAAAGCCGAGTCTGAAGCGGGCACGAAGTAAGGAGCCCCAGAGGGTTCAAAAGATCCAGAGGAGAGGAGAGGAGTCAGATATAATGAGGAAGAGGGGTGAAATGCAGAGAATGATAGATGAGGTGCGTTGCAGAGACTGTTCTGTAAATGTTCGTGCCACTCACATTGACTAGCCGGAACTCGGCATAGGAACAAATCAAGACATCTTTGAACCCGCCGAAAACCCTCCAAGTGCTCCATCCGTTCTTACAATGTGTTTACCAAGTCCTGCAATTCCAAACTCAGTCAGTCGCGCAGGTCGCAGGCGCAGGATGCCCCGTCGACTTCATGACTACCTCCCTTCGACTACTGTAGGAATCCCGTCACATATTCCTGTACCAGTGGACGTAGAGCTATATGAAGCCAGTGATGAACATGTTGACGAGTTACTGTCAGCTTCTGGCGACGTTTTGCCTGCACCTCCGCCTACACCTCTACCTTCGGTCACTCCACTTCAATTTTGTACACCCATCAATGAGTTCGGTGTCTACCGAGTCTACCCAACCCGTCCCCGTGTTGAGCCGCAGGAGGTCAGCAACCTCACCGAACTGAGTGACTCTCCGCACCTTCAACAACTGCCACAGACGAACAATGGTGCGAACCACGGAACCCTTGGCTCTGCGGTTGACAAGGTGGCGGAGTGGTTTTATCCATTCCGAAACCGTTCCATCGCTCGCCTCATGGCCTGGGCAAATACTGGTTCGAACCTCAAGTCCAACGAGGAGATTCAACGTCTCAATGACACAGTTCTACAAATGGACGACTTCGACCATCGCGATCTACGAGGTCTTCGTGTCACCAAGGAGCTGGAACGGATGGACGATCTAGACAAGCCTGGCAACACCTTCTTGACTGCTGATGGATGGCATGAGATGTCAGTGCGTATCCCTGTGCCCAAGGAAGGTGTTCAATATGCCTCGGAAGCGGACGCACCTACGTATGAAGTGAATGAGGTGTTCATCCACAAGCTTACGGAGGTTATTCGATGTGCAGCTCAGGCAACAGATGCTTTCAGGAACAACTGGTTGTCCTTTCGGTTCTATTGGCGACGATCCAAGCGGGTCGATTCTTGCTCTTGGTCCCCTAGCAGTGACTCTGACGACTCACACTCGGATTCTGTGACTGCTTGCCCAGACAAACTCCACGAATACGAGAACATCCGACTCTTCTCTGACATACCGAATACCGATGCGATGATCGAAGAGGATGCACGAATTCGTGCATTACCACGCAACCCGCAGGATGATCCAAGCGTCGAGTATGCGGTCGCCCCGCTGATGTTCTGGTCAGATTCCACACACCTCGCAAACTTCGGTGGCGCTCATCTGTGGCCAATTTACCTCTACTTTGGCTGGCTCTCAAAATACACGAGGGCTATCCCCTCGGCATTCGCAGCACACCACCTAGCTTACATACCCTCAGTACGTTTCCTACTCCTTGACAGTAGGTCAGACTGTGATAATTAAACATGTCTGCAGCTCCCGCAAGCATTTCAAGACTGGTACCAAAAGGAGCATGGGATGTCCGCAACTGCAGATGTCCTACGCTTCTGTGGCAAGGAGATTATGCATGCAATATGGCTATTATTACTCGATGACGACTTCATGAAGGCATATCATGAGGGCATGCTTGTGCAGTGTGGAGATGGTATCTTACGGCGAATCTTTCCTCGGCTTTTTACATACTCTGCAGATTATCCGGAGAGGTACGTGTGTGGTCTTGTCTGTAATCTTACTTTTGCCTGACACCAGCTGGCTACTGTTCCCAGGGTCTTACTCGCATGTCTCCGTTTCTTGGGGCGATGTCCATGCCCTAGGTGCTACATCACAAAGAATGATATCTTCGGCATGGGTTCTACAGCTGACAATCAGCTTCGCCAGAACATCCGGGTTGATGGGCAACGCCTGCACTCAATCATCGCTCGCATACGATCCTGGGTCTTCAAAAAGGGGTATAACCTTGCTAGCAAGCTTATCAGCCGTCTCCTTGACCCAATCTCCATCCTGCCGAGACGAGTAAGTCACCTACAAAACAGCCCAATTTGACACAGCCTAACTGGACACATAGAGTGCTTTCTCAACGCGTTTTGCAGATACTGGCTTCAACTTCTACTCCATGTTTGTACCAGATGTCTTACATGAGTTTGAGCTTGGCGTATGGAAGGCAATATTCATACACCTACTCCGCATTCTCTATGCTGAAGGGAAAGATCGAATACAAATTATGAATCAACGGTATGTGGTATTTCTGATGTTTACACAGCCCTCTGACTTCCTTTCACCCAAGATTCCGCATGGTACCTACATTCGGAAGAAATACCATCCGACGCTTTTCTCGCAATGTGTCTGGGCTCAAGCAGATGGCTGGTCGCGATTTCGAGGATATTCTCCAGGTAATATAACCTCATCTGTGCTTCTCTATGTGTTCTGATATTTGATTCTGTGCAGTGTGCCATCCCGGTTTTCGAAGGTCTACTCAGTGAACCATACAATGAGCCACTCGCAAAGCTGCTCTTTGTGCTCGCCTTTTGGCATGGACTCGCAAAACTCCGGCTCCATACTGAAGAGACCGTGGCAATTTTCCATGCTGTCACGCGTACACTGGGTAAAACAACGCGTTACTTTGTGCGGACCGTCTGTGACGCATATGAGACACGCGAGCTTC
>KV429155.1:1094-28410 GCA_001632345.1 Daedalea quercina L-15889
GCATCCTCTTTACAGTCTCCGCATCATCCCAAAAAGTGAATACGATTCCCATGCAGATGTGGCTGCTGCATATTTGCATCGTAAAAAGGGGCAGATTATGGGCACAATATAACTAGGTCGCCTGCTAGGTGGGGGGGGGGCATTCGGGGCGGCGGGCGGCGGCGGACAGCGCGAGGAGCGCGGACGCGTCTGGGACACGTCTGCAGCCGCTCATGCTGGCGCATTAATTGATGCCGCAGTGTGCATTTTGCGTGAATTTGTCGCCTTTGAGGTCATGGGGGCCGGGTGCGTCATTCGCGGCCTTTTGGGGCCATTTGGGGTGGTGGGCAGTGGTGGGCGAGTGGAGGAGGGCGGCGGGAGAGGGCAGGACAGGGCTAGCGCGCTGCGGGTTCGCGCACATGTTGCGTGGCGTCCCCGCACGCACGCGTTTCGCCCCGGCGCGGTCGCGGTCGACATCGTGGGGGTCGGGGGCGTCGCTCGCGGCCGTTTGGGGGCGTTTGGGGCGGCAGGCGGTGGCGGGTGAGTGGAGGAGGGCGGTGGGAGAGGGCAGGAAGGGCAGAGAGGGCGGCGGGAGAGGAGGCGCGCTGGCACTTACCGGATTAGGGATCGCCGCGGGCGCTCCGCGGGCGTCTCCCGCTGCCCCCGGCGGGAAGGAATGGTATAGTTAGGTTGATATACCAGGAAGGAGGGTGCAACTAGTAAGTGCACTTCAGGGTTCACTGTGGTGCAGCAGGCGGCATACTATGTCCTTTACAAAGGCCACTAGAATGTGGTGTAAGTTCAAGTTACAACCACTCACAGCCCATGCTCAAAATACAAGGAAGGACAGAACCAAAAATTGCCATAAATCATGTTTTAATACAAGCATTCGAATTGTGTACACTACGAGGCTTCAAAAGACACGGGAAACGCGCCGCAGAACGCTGTTCTGCACGCGCGAGACGACCTGCCCGCGTTGCGTCATTGTGTGACGTCACGCGTTGAGTCGCGCCTCTGGCGCGTGCGCGTGCGCGTTGCTGTCTTCGACGTCGCCGCCCCGATTGAGCAAGTCTCTCGACTGAAATGACAGCAGCAAGGCCCTGGACGGCGGGTGACCGGTGACGGCACAGGTGGCTCTGCGTTCGCGCTACGTCACCGACTGGTCACGGTGGTGCACCCCGCCCAGCGCGCGCGGATGTATAAAGGTCGCCAAGGCGGTGAGTGCATGCCTCCTGCAGACTCACGACGCACACAGCCTTCAGACACTTATCGACAACATGGACAGAGCCTCCTCTGTGATTGCCGCCCTCAATGCCGGCAAGCTGCCCTCTTCTGATCAGCTCGCCAGTTGGGTCGACGCCGCCCTCAACTCGGCCATTCTCACCAGCGATCCCTCTTCCGACGACGGCCAACTCAGTCAGCAGGGCAAGTCTCTCCAGAACGACCTACGCGAGGTTCTAAGCGCATGGAAGCAGCTTGGCGGCAGCACGAATGGTCGGTATGCATGTACCATTCTCTCGATCTACCCTAATCCCTCGGCCAGGCGACAACCTTTTGCAAGATTCTCTGTGGCACCTCTCCGCCGCCGATCTCTCTTCAACGACCACCAACGTCGACGTCGACTCTGATTAGGCTCACCGCGATGCACGCAACATCGCCCGCGCCCTCCGCACGCTCGTCTCCGTCGTCGGCGAGAACATCTCCCAGGAGGGTCGCAGTGTCTTCCACGACTTCGCCTCCTTTTCTCGCCTCGCCCTTGCAGATGCAGCCGAACATGTCGCCGCGGGCGCGCACCACACAGCGGAGGGCCTGCGTGAACTCGACAGCCAGGTCGAAGCGGGCGACCGGAACGAGGTCGGGGTGAAGAAGCGCAAGGCGTCCGAGGTCGAGGATGAGGACGCGCGCGAAAAGTTCGAGAAGGGTATGGATCAGGTGAAGGTTGCCGGCTCGAAGGCGATCGGGGCTGGACAGGTTGCGGTCGACACCGCGGAGAACCTTGCGGACCGCACGAGCACCCGCATTCAGGACGCGTTCAACAAGGTGCGTGACGCATATCCTCCGTCGCGCATACATGCTCACAGCCCTTGTAGATCTGCGATCGTGCGCAGGACGACGAGCAATACCACTCTGCCGTGGACACCCTGTTCGACATCGTCCAGAAGTGGGTCAATCGTAGCCTCGACAGCGCGGGCGACGTCAACATGGACACCTCACTCGAGGCCTTCATAAACGACCCGAACCCCGACCAACACCTCATCAAGGGCATCCGCGGCCTGCGCGGCGTGCTCGAACGCCTCGCGGGTGGGAAGACCCTGGACGACTTCTTCTCCGCGCTTCGCATTTGCGGCGTTGACATCCAGCAGGACAAGGCTATCCGTGGCTGGTGCGATCGTGCACTCACTCACGCGCGGCGGTGCGTCGATGAACAGGGGTATGTCCGCAGCGAGGAGGCGCAGAAGACGAGTGGGGATCTCCGGAAAGAGTGGAAGGAGCTTGCGGACAAGGACTCGGAGAAGGGCCGGAAGTGGAAGGAAGACTTCGGGAAGTTGCGGAGCGAGGCGGAGGACTTCGAGACGGCGATGGGCAAGGGCCAGGAGCTACGTGCGGTAAGGAAGGCACACAAGAACCTCGGTGACGACCTCGAGCAGAGCCTCCTCGTAGCGGGCGGTGCGGGCCTTCAAGCGATGATGGAGAAGGCGCCGTGGTTCTGGCAGGATGTCTTCAACTTCTACCTGCCGAAGGCCGTGGGCATGCTCAAGGACATCCCGATCCCGAGGTGAGTGGCATACGAAGCTGTCATGTGTGAATTGGTACTCACCTTACGTTTAGGACAGAGTACAAAGACGATGAGGTTGAGTTCGTCCTCGAAGACCTGGACGTATCTAGCTTTGGCTTGCTCCCCGGGCATGCATACATCCGGAACATTACCGACATCGACATCCAGGCGCCCTCCGGCGAGCAGGCGAACACCTCGGTCGGCTCACTCACCCGTATCTACATCCAGGCCCTCCACCTCGCGCTGCGCGAGGTCAGCTTCTACTACAAAGACAAGACCGCGACGGTCGGGCCCGCCGAGTTCACAGGGATGCTCGAGTTCACACTCCCGCCCCAAGGAATTGACCTCGACGTCGTGGTGCGGAGCATCCCAAACTCGCTCGAAGGGCTCAAGGAGCGCGCACAGCGGGGCGGGTTCCTCGAGATCCAGCGCGTCGAGGCGCGTGTCTCTGAAGACGTCGACGTGAAGATCACGCAGAGCAACCACTCGGTGCTCGTGAGTGTGTTCCGCCCGATCATGGTGGGCCGCTTCCGCGACGCGTTGCGGGCGGTGCTCGAGCAGCAGGTACGTGCGGCGCTCGAGGGCGTCGACGGGCTCCTGTGGGACGTCGGCAAGCGCGCGGACGTGTTCGACGACGCGGGGCTCGGTCGTGGGGCTGCGTTGGTCGCGGGATTTTGGAGCGAGCTCGGGCATCTGCGAAAGGGCACCGGGGGCGGCGGACTGTTCGGCGGCTGGCGGGCGACGGGCACGGGCATCGTCAAGAAGGATGGCGACACGCACTTCGCGATGGGCGCGGAGCCACAGGTGTTGAGCGGGGAGAAGCGCGGGCCGAAGGGGACGCTGAGCGACCCGGTCGCGGAGCGGTATGATCTCGAGGGGAAGAAGGACGCAGCGGCGGAGGGTGCTGAGCGGGTCAAGGGCGTGGCTGAGCAAGCGAAGGAGAGCATGAAGGAAGGTGTACAGAAGGTGAAGGGATTCGGAGAGGCGGTGGAGCGGAAGACTGAGGAGGAGAGGGCAAGGGACGGGTGGCAGAGCGAGGCGTTCGATGTATCTGCGTGAGCGATGGATTTCGGTGATCTCGAGTTCGTTTTCTCGTCCTGAAGGTCAATACACGGGTATGCTCAAAGTACAATACTGTAATATTATGATTGAAAAACGTATGGTGTGTATGTAATACAGGATGTCCTGTCTTCAATGCTTACGATTATCAGTATCACACAAATGCGACGAGGGCATAGTGGACGATGAAAGAAGCTGTTGGACCTGCTTGAGCCGTACCGCGATTACAGCCGATAGTGTGTTTCTGGTTAGCTGCCGCTTGAGCATCGACCAAATCATGGTCAGTTTCAATTCACCATCCAACCACGAGAGGGATTTTCGCCAGCGGATGCAAACTTTGTCAGTGGTATCCGACACCAGACCTAGAAGCTGTGGGGCGGGTGACGTACCTGGATGTGCTGTGTTCCTGCCCTGCCCTGCCCATCCCTCTCCTATCTGAGCAATGTCGAAAATGAACGCGCGTCCTCACCGGTGCGGGGCGGGGCGGTCACGTCCTCGCGGCGCACTGGTGGGCCTTTTGGATGTTGATGCGCGCTCTGTTCTGCACGGCATGGCGTCGCACTAGTCGTCCTGGCCGTGTGCCGGTCGCCGTCTGGGATGCGCTCTCGAGTGTCCGGAGCCCACTCGTCGAGGTGTCGCACTGGCACGTCTCGCGCGTCCATATTGCGGCCGTTCAGTCCGATTCCCTGGGGACTCTAAGGTATGTCCTCGTCGGCTTTGCACGGTGGGAGGGGGTAGGAGGTGGTGGGAGGCAGCGGCCTTGACTGCGCGGGACGGGGTTGTGCGCGGGGCACGCTATCGTGCCTTCTGGGCCTTGCTAGGTGTCCCGTTCTGCGCTGCGTTGTGCGTGGTCGTCTGTGCTGCTGGCGATTGACTGCGTGTGCTGGTTGTGGTCTGGGGCATGCTCTTGAAATTGCGGGGCCGGGTCGTCGATGCGTTGCGCGAGTGTCCGTCTGGGGCTCATCGCGGTGGCGAACCTCGACTACTTCACCCTGTATAGAAGAAGGGGTACTTAAGCGTCGGCATACATCGCTCAAGTGCCCAGCGCTCGTATAAATATCTTCGAGTTTCGCTCATGCGTTCAGGACGTCGCTTTTCGTGGCTGATGGGTGTCAAGACAGGTAAGGGTTGTCGTGACGTTCACACACGCGCACACGCATACACCCGCGAACTTGAAGCGCACTTGCTCTTCGCTAACCTCGAGCCTCCACACAAGCTCCAATGCTACCACGCTGCGCATACGAACCAAGGTTGACATGTGCAGCCCACCCTGACGTATATACACTGGTGTGTACCACCGCCTTCGACATCGACCGTTAAAGCTAAGGCTGCAGTGTTGAACGTACCCATTGAATATTGCGTTGGAGCTTGATGTTCGACTAGTCTTTGGTGGAGGGCCCTGGGATCGGCGATAGCTCGTCGTCTAACTTGCGCTGATTCGCTCCGGTCTCCATGTCCTGCCTCTCCTTCCTGCGGTTTGACGATCGCCGTCAGTGAGAACGCCGTGATCAGCAAGTAAACCTTGTTGCTGGGGCTGCCGTCCTTGTCTTCATGGAATCACTGGCAGCGTGTAAGAGTGGGCTGAGCATCCTCGCTGGCAGACTCGGCGGCCAAAAGCGCGCGCTCTCGTCGTCACCCTCAGCGTGCACAACACCACTTTTGCTTCTGGCCTCCAACTACCATGGTGCGTTGCGCCGCAGAACCCGGACACCTGCCATCCGTACCGTCACTCATGCCGATGTAGTAGCGCCGCGTCCCCTCCATTGAGCGATCCGAAGACCGGCGGCTGGCGTGGTAGCGTATGCGGAAGGGAAGCCGACGTCGCCGCTGCGAGACATGATCGTCGTGTACGGGCAGCAGCAGGGCGAGCGGGGGCTGGACGATTGACATCGAGGGCAAGGGCCGGGGTCCCAGGGATCTGCAGAATGACGGCTATGATTGACGGCCACGGACGTTGTCGCTCTCTGCTCTACATACACATGCAATACATACAAGGGTGATCAACACTCACGAATGCCGACAATCATGGTCCCGTCCAATCGCTGCCAAGGTCTCCCATTCATCGTCGTCAAGGGAGAGTCCTCGACGCTGTAGAAGCCCCCCCCTCTGCGCATGAAGAACACAGATGAGAGACGAGTACCAGCTGCGGGCGATGGGCAGTCGTCCGCGATACGACGCGAGGCCCAGTGCATGGAGAGATGATATGCGTCGGCGTGCGCTGCAGATCTAGCGCTGTGTCGGAGACCGGAAACTAGCACATCAACACCGTGGTAAGCGGGCGAGGGCGACGTACCTGCGACACTGCCTGTGAGAGCCACCCGGCCGTAGGATCCAACACGAGGCGAGCGTGGTCGCCGTGTACCGTGCTGAGAGTGGATGTCGTCCCAAGCGCGCCAGAGCGTGAGTCGAAACACGCTTGGCGTCCGACTCGGGACTCGCAGAGCTGCAGAGGGAATTCGCGAGGGGGCGTGGGCGTGGGCGCGGCCGAGGCAGGCTTCTTCGAGAGCTCCAGTCCCCCACAGGTTGATATGGCCATTGCTGCTCACGACGAACAACTAGTCCGTGTATCGACGTGCAGCGGCTCACCTTGTCGTCGTGCGGGTGCTCGTGCGCACTGGCTGGCACGGCGGCCGTGTAAGCGCGGCGAGGTACGGTCACGTGGTGCGGGATCCACGGGCCGCGTAACGCGCTTTTGCGGGGGAGCGCCCGCTAGCGCCCACTTTCCCCGCGATTTATGTATTCGCCAACCGAAAATGCCACCCCCCCTCGTCAGACGACCCGCCCCTCCCTCGCCCCCACTCCTCCTCTCCTCCTCGTCGCCGAGCATCTCCTCATCGCCCCCGCATTGCCCGTCCACCAACAGCCATGGCCTCCTTCCTCAAAGCCTTCAAGTGCGTCCCCCACACTCTCACCCCCCACAGCCATCTAACCTCCCCCGCAGTGCCTCGCTCGTCCGGAGACCGATGCTCACCCAGTGCGCGTCCTCCGCCGTCATGTTCGGCGTCGGCGACGTCCTCGCCCAGCAGGCCTTTGAGAAAAAAGGCACCAACCACGACGTGAGCCGCACTCCCTCACATACACGCGCGCACGCGCACGCCCGCTGTCCCTCCCGCCCCGTTGCGCTGGCGAGCGCCAACCGATGCTGACGCTGAACGCCGCCCGTCCCTCCCAGTTCCTCCGCACTGCCCGCACTGCCTTCTACGGTGGTGCCCTCTTCGGGCCCCTCCTCACAAAGTGGCTCGACCTCCTCAACCGCCTCCGCGTCCAGTCCCGCGTCCGCGAGGTCGTCTACAAGGTCTGGCTCGACCAGACCGTCTTTACCCCCGGTGCGCGTGCCCCTTCGCCGCCTGTCTCCAGCGTCGTCCCCCCGCTCATGCATGCGCGTCCCCACAGGTGTGATCGGCTTCTTCTTCACGTCCATGACCCTCCTCGAGGGCAAGAGCTTCTTTGACGCGCAGGAGCGTCTCAGTAACGTGCGTACCTTCACCCACCTGCCTTCGCGCTCTCCCCCTCGCCACGGTGCACGCGTCCCTCGGTGTCTTCTCACCACGCCGCGCACCCTCCGCTGACCCGCGCGCCCACAGGCCTACGCCCCGACGCTCGTCCGCAACTGGGGCGTCTTCGTGCCCACCCAGATCCTCAACTTTGCGCTCGTCCCGCCCCAGTACCGCTTCTTCACCATCAACACCGTCGCCCTCTTCTGGAACGCCTACCTCTCCTCCGTCAACGCCCGCAACGCCCGCGCAGCAGACGCAGACGCAAACGCGGAGCACGCCGTCGCCCTAGAGAAGGTTGAGGCTGCCGTCGTCGCGCCCGTCGACGGCTCGTTGACCGCGGTCAAGGCGTGAGCGTGAGCGTGGGGCTCGGTTCGATCATCGAGGGCCGTCAATCTCGGTGGGGTTGCGCCCCGAGTCTGAGGACCGACGTCCCGGGCAGGTTGGTGCTCGCGATCTACACACATCACGACATTGCTTCCATCTGTTACTTGTACACGTCGCAACACACACGCATACGCATACCCGATAGATAGACATAGAGCAGCTGACCCGTACGTACGGACTCTTAATCCACCCCCTTTTGTATGCGATTCGATTTCACGGACGTGCGAGTCGTCCGAACCTTGACGCGTGACGCCTCGTTCATGGACCCAAGTCGTCCCGAGCAAGCAACGATTTGATTCTACAAAGCACATCACACAGCGATCGATCATGCAGTAAACCAATTAATTGCAAGAGGGCCTTCCCAAGCTCACCAGCACCCCGAATCAAATCCATGACCAGAAACACGCCTCACGTATCCGTCGCGAGGAAATAAGTCTCGTTCTCCCAGTCGACCTCCTGCTTGAGTGCAGACGTCAGGATGAGCTCCTGGTTGTACACCCGGTGTCCCGCCTGCACGAGCGGCCGCCAGATCGAGCGGTCCGCCGGGGCAGACACGACGTGCCTGTACGCGTGTCCCGCGAGGACGCGCACCGTCGGTGTCTGTGTCAAGAACTGTGTGTGTGTGTGTGCGCGCGCGCGCGCGACCCGTCAGCGATGCGCCGTGAGCAGACAAATTGGGACGCGCACCTGCCCGCCGCACGCAGTGACAACGTTCTTGAGCAGCTTGCTGTCGACGGGGACGTGCGGGGTGACATAGAACGCGTGCCCCGCGAAGAGCCCGCCCCCGCCCCCCCGTGTGTGCGCAGCCGCGCGCCGGAGCGCTTCTGCAAGCCGGAAGCCGAACTTGTCTTCGTTCGCGGGGTCCTTCAGGACGAACCTGTCCTCCGCTGCGCGTTCCGCGTCAGTGAGGGCACAGAGAGAGAGGAAGTTACAGACGGATTACGCACGGAGGAGCGCCTTGGCGGAGTAGGACGCGAGGAGCCACTTCTCGTTGAGGACGTGTGGCGCGTGCGCCATCGCGCAGAGGAACTTCTCCGTCCGCACGAGGTTGCGCGCGACGAGGTGCGTGCACTCGGCGGGCTTCGTCGTCGTCTGCACGCCCAGCTTCTTGAGGAACTGGCGCGGCGCGGTCAGGCGCGGTTCAGTGCGGGGATGCGCCAGGGTAGTACGCACCTTGGTCACCTCGTCCGAGACGGTTATCTGGGTCGTCATGATCCGTATGTCCTGTGAGCGACTGCGGAAAACGGTCAGACGGAGCGTCCTCCTCGCGGCGTGCGGATAAACGTACCTCGACGAGCCGCCAGCATCCTTTCCCTTGCTCACAGGTTTCGCGCGAGACCTTGCGGCGTCGCTCGCCTCAGTCCCCTCTTCCTCATCGCGGGCACTCTTTCCAGACTGCCGCCGTTGCGTCCTTGTCTTCCCCGCCGCCTTTCCTGTGCTCGTCCGCTGGCGTTTCTTCTCCGGCCTCTCGTCCTCGTCTGCAGACGGTACCTCCGCCTCCGCATCCCCAATCGACGCCCTCTTCTTCCCGCGACTCTTCTCCTCACCACCCTCGCCCGCCCGCTCCGCCTCCTTGCCCTTCGCAGACGAGACGTCGCTCTCCCACGCGCCCCTCACTGTGCCGTTCTTCAGCTGTCGCTGGTAGTGCATGACATCGGGCATGATCTCGTCCCTCAGCTTCTGCGTTGCCTTGCTCGCCGCCGCGCGCCGCGACGGCGTGCGCTGCAGCGTCGGCGGCGTCGATGCCCTGGCGGGCTCCGTCTCCGGCGTCGACGCAGACGCCGCTTTCCGTCTGGACTTGGGCGCCGGCGGCGGGCCTAGCGACCCCTCCGACGTCTCCGTGTCCGCCTTCTCGCGAGCGATCTTGCCTCGCTTGCTGGGGGATACGGGCGACTCCGTCGCAGCGGCGCGCACGGACTGTGTCCTGCCGAGGGGCCGCTTCTGCGCCGACGACGGGCCCGCCTCTGCGTCCCTTCCGTAGGCTGTGGTCACGGTCGGGATGACGACGGCGACCTCCTTGCGGGACGAGCGTGCTGACTTGTTCGGCGAGGAGGGCTCGACGGACTCGGAGACGGCGGAGCGGGAGGACTTGGTGGTGGGCCTGGCGGGGCGCGTCGAGGGCCCGTCTTCGGGCTCGTCTTCGGACTCTGGGTCGGCTGCGGGCTTCGCCCGGCTGCGCACGCTCTTTGGCGGGCCGACCTTGGTTGGTTGTGCATCACTTTTGGCCCTCTTGCGGGCGGTGGCGGTCTTCGTGGGGCTGTCGACGGGCATGGCGGCTTCATCTTCCGAGGGCGCTGGAGATGGTGCTCCTCTTGCATTTCGTCTAGTGCGGACAGGCGAACTGTCCTTGTCCCTGGTTGTCACTCGAACAGTTGGCTTCTTTACCTTGCCCGACAAGGGAGAGTCGTCCGCCATCTCCACATCCGAGTCCTCGTCAGGCACCGCTCGTGCAGACTTTGTTCTGCGTCGATCCGGGGACGTGGACGTTGATGGACGAGCATCCTCCTCCGCGTCGTCCTCCGTGCGGACGGCGCCTCTTCTCCTGAGCGTCTTCGCTTTACTCTGGTACTTTCGTGGCGACGACCCCTTCGACGTTGGCTTCTCATCCTCGGCCTCGTCCACATCCATCGCCTCGTCGTCCGCCTCCTTCTGCTTCCGCCGCGCACCCTTCCCCTCGATCTGGACGTCCGTCTCGAGGAACTCACCCAGGCTGACGTCCACGGGATCCTCCGTCACCGCGACAGCGTCCTCCACCTCCCTCATCTCCCGCGCGCTCGCGGTCCGCCCGGACGGGGACTTGTTCTCCTTGCCCGCCTTCGGCTTCCTCTTCTTGTCGGGGTCGTCCTCAAGGCCCTCCTTCGCGAGCGCGTCGAGCTCCGCGGGCTCGAGGATGACTTTCCCGGCCATCGGGCGCTCCATGATGAGCTCGCTGAAGTCCATGCGCGGCGGGAAGTTGATGTAGCGCTCCTGCGCGGGCGTGAGGCTGCGCCACTGGACGAAGCAGTCCTCGAGCCAGGTGTGGTTCACGACCGGGATCGACCACGAGGTGGCCTTCTCGGCCTTCGTGCCAGAGATGCTATCGGCAAGTCTTAGGAATTTGCACTCGTCAAATTTGAGGCAAGGAAACGCACTATGCCGCCACGACGGCGGTGTTCTTGGGCGACATGCTCGGCGTGAACTCCGCGCCCATCATCAGGATTAATTTCTTTAGGTAGTCGCGATGTTTGCCCGTGTAGTTTGTGATGGTGATAGACTTCAGGGCATTGATCAGCCCCTGTAAGTGGCCGGCGCGACAGGAGCACTTACGTGTTTCGAGAATCCCTCAACAGGTTTCTTGGGGATTGGATAGTGGACGAGCTGGTCTGTAGGGTGAGAAATCGACCCGGTGGCGCGGCAATACCACAGCCATGACAGTGTCCCGATGGTCTTGTTTTCCCTGTATGCCTACCATTCACCGGTCAGCGGACCAACAAACGCATCAGAATGAGATCTGTACCTTCACGAAAGCTGGACCGGAGCGATATGCAGTCACCATTACGTCGGCGTCCTCGACTTTCTTTGCCTCTTCCTCAACAAGCTCCTTCCCTTCCTTCGTCAAGTCCAGGTCAACGATGACACCGCCTTCCCTGCGGACATCCTCTTCGTGGGCCGTGCGCTGACTAGGCGAGAGTTCGAGAGATGTGCTGAGAAGTAGACGGAGGCCATTCCAGAGGTTGCGCGCAGGGGCTCGTGTGACCGGCAAGTCATTGCCTGCCGCGAGGGCTGTATCAAAGAAAGGCTTCTTCTCACCTGGGATCGTGTACGGCTTTGGAACATCCCCCGAGGCCGCCTTGTTCGTGCTCCAGTCGCCCCTGAATACATCGGGCTCGGGCCATTCGTACTCAGCGGTTGGAAGGCCTCTGATGCCGAGCCGTATTGAATCGTCGTGCCAATGGGGCAAGAGAACGAGCATCCCAACCTGTTCCTTGAAGTGCATCGCTGTCTCGTACTTCTGGCTGCCCGGTGCGAGCGCGAACACATGAGTCACGTCGCGGGTGAGGGCGCTCCGCCACTGTCCACCGAGCGCGGTGATGGACGCGTACATGAGCTCGCTGTCTGCTGTTGAGAGGTCTGTAGAGGTAGCGGTCACTCCAGAGAAGATCTGCGCGGGATCGGGTGAGTAGAACTCGGGTGGCTGGGGCGCGTCGAGCACGCGCGAACGCTCGACCCATGTCGGCGTGACGAGGCGCGCAGTGGTGTCCTCTGGCAAGCTCTCGAGCGTGTCGTCGTTCGGGAGCGAGTTGGTGACGAAGTGGGTGAGCGAGGGGTCGTCGACTTTCACAGCGGTCGCGCCTGCTTCATTGAGAACGTTGGCGAGCTGTTCACGTAGTTCGGGGCGGAGCGTGAGGGAGATGTAATATCGGATGTCGGGAAAGGCCTCCTTCGCCATTCCACGCAAGCTGGTGCAGGAGAGCGTGGTTGTCTGCGTGCCTGCTGTTGATTCGGGACGAGGGGAAGGGCTGAGCACTGAGCGCCCGCGGGAGAAACGCGGGCGCGTCGGTGGCACGCGCGGTCAGCGTCAGGCATCGCGTAGGCGCCCGAGCAAGTGCAACTCAGCCGTAACCGTAACTCCAGACGATGCACGCGTAGCTGGTAAGCACTCAAGCCGGTGTCAGATGTAATTTCACGAGAGCAAATATGTATGTCATTGTTTGCGACTTGCCACCGATTAACTGCTTGTGACGACGGTACGCTGTAGGGATGGCTCCTTCACTTGGATCTGTGTTCCGCAGAGTCCGCGGTCACCGGTACTAGCCCTACTGGCAGGTTGACCGCACGCGCTTGGTCGTTCTTGCTTATCAATCTCTGCTATCCAATAGCCGCTGCTAGACTAGTAGCACTGCTAGGTGCTTTCTGACATCCACGCTCTTTCCTTTGCTAATCACGCTTTCGTAATAGCAGCTATTAAGAACGTTACAGCAACACCGTCAAGGTCGTCCAGTGACATAGACTACCGCCGTTCGAGCCGTGACACAGCCGTTGAGACGCATCTCTCATCACGGCAACACCTTCTTCGGATACCCAAAGTCCATCAACGCGTCCGCCACAACTAAGCCACTTAAACGGCGATTGAAACTGAACCCGCTGGATGTCTGAGTGCACTACACGAACGCGCTGGCATACGCACAGCAGCATCGCACCTTCACGCCAATTGTCCGTCGTCGACGTCAAGACCCAGGTAAGCTGCTATACCCGAGACCCTTTCCGGTGATGAAGCCTGCATTCGAAATGCGCTGGGATGACTCGACTACTGGTCTATGTGTGGATTCAAGGCGACTAGGGAGTATTCCAAGTACTGAGTATGAGGTTCAATCGACTGTGAGTTTGGGACTCGTTGACGTGGATTATTTTTCGATGGCCTTCGGTCGAATGATGACTGAGCACTATCCAGACGTGTATACCGGCCCGCCCTCGTTTCCTCCACCGAATCCGGCATATCGATATCGACTTTGACGAGTGAGCATCCATACTCATTATCTCAGTCTCCCGTTCCTGAAGTTCGTCGACGCTCCCCTTCAGGAATTTACTGCTGAATAATGCCGGCGTAGCGACAGTAAACAACATAAGCCCTACTGCAGTCTTCATGACGTAGCGTCCACCCGTTCCTCTTCCGTGAGTCGAAAGCCGATACGCGAGGACGGACGAGGTGGCATATAGTATTGGCGGTGCAATCCATGCACGCAGACGGTCCGTGCCATGGTGCGAGGATGAAGTAATTTATCACAAGCGGCTACTCGATGCTCAGCGTGTAGCGCCGCCCCAATTACAGCGGCTCTTGTAAGATGTTCGCATGCAAGCAGTTGTCTGCCACTGATTATCGAGACCGAGTTAGATCTTCACTGCCTCGTGCCGCTCGTGCAGGAGGCTTGCTTTATACCTGCAATACTATTGGATTCTTAGAAGCGGCGATGGCTCAATGGGCGGTTTGGCCACCGAATATATCCTGCAGTTGATGAATCCTATTGAGGCGAGCAATCGCTGTATAACTCGAATACTACATCATCCTACGTGCATGGTAACCACATCGAGGCATAGGCCTCGAAGCCGCAGGTCCATTGTGGTTATTTGTCGCATCGAAGATACAATGCAATGTGAGCTCGATCACCCTGCGTCTGTCGCGGTGGCACTGTCAGTCGAACTTCGGGCTCACAGCGCTGAAGGCTCTTGACCGAAACGAACTGCGCCTTCACACAGTGGCATAGCATCTGAGCTCCGGCGATGTGCTCATCGGACGAAGCGACAGCGTCTCCTACTACTCCATGCTGACAAATGCGTACAGTCAGCGAGTATTTCTTTCAAGTCCGAGTACTACGTTCACCATCTCACAAGGCGGCCCAGATCCACGTCACTCTAAGCTATGCAGTGTCCTGGATAACTCGCCTGAGGCATAGCTCAACATGAGTAATAGGTCACACAGGTCGAGAACACTTTCAAGGGAAACATACGCCTCGGCGAGCACTAGTCGGCGCGAAAGGAGTCATCGACGGAACATACTACCGACCATCAACTATTGGCGCAGGAAGAGCGCCGCCTTCACTGTCAGCATGGGGTGGATGGTGGGTTGTTAATTCATTTCATTTTCAACTAAGGCGCTTCAAGCTCACCCAGGCTGACGCCTAGTAAATGGGTCTTCTACAATGATATCGGAGGATATTGTCAGCGCTACTGGCTTCTTCTAATCTTGTACATCGCTGGGACAGAGCAACAACATGATGTTGTGCGGGCCATACTACGCAGAATATGTGGCATGTAAGCTAAACTGCGCAGCCTGAGGCGCATCTCGTGAAAACACACCATCTTTCGGTCATGCCTCATGCCTTCAAGTAGCTGTCTCGGAACACTTGCAGGAAGACGCTGACCACAGTGACAAGATGCTGTGTTGAACCGCACAACTTCTCAGCTTGGGCTACGCTGTGGTCTGCGATGTGTCGTACGCATAGCCCGGACCCGGGCACGCGAATTGTCAGCAGCGGTTGGTCCTGCTCATAAAGCTAACGGGTCGTGTACAAGGTGTTCACTTTCATCTCGCCCCAAGTAGTTTCTAACGCATTCGTCGACTTCTCCCCTCATACCCGCTCGAGGCGGGGTTGCATGCGAAAAGTCTCAAGGATCACCGGCCCTTAGGATGACGGAGTTGACCGCTATTCGACGCTCGCGACCGGTGGTCTCTTCTCCCGAAACGCCAAACGCAGCCTCGGAGCAAGATATGCATTGGGATCTCAGAGTGCGAGTGGATGATTCAGCGGAGACAATTTTACCACTCTCATACGCCGTTACGAGCCACGACGGTGCACTCGAAGATACGCCATTGACGGCTCCTGTGTCGAGCGCCGGCGCACCCAACACACGATATCCTAAGGCAACTTTCCCATTCAAATGGCGACCGAGATTGAAGCCACTCAATTACCGCGCGTACTCAGAGGCACTGATGTTGGCGGAGAAGCACTGGATAATTGCGTCAATTTTGTTTATCGTGACCCTCATCGGTAGCAGCGTTACAATAGGCTGGTCTCTGCGCCTGAGCACCTTCCAGGTGGCACCATCTCCCCTCGATTTGGTCAGTCATATCGGACCGAAAGGATTGGTGAATGCGATATATTCCAGACTGCTCAACAGCGTAACTGATTGTGGATGTCAGGTCGTATTGAACACTAATTTGATTGCGATCGACGCAGATGAACAGTCTATTACATTGGACTGGTTTGTGGACCACGTTTGCCATGTCGATGACTCTTGTCCAGATGCTAACATTTATTTTGATCAGTGAGTGCCATTCTCCAACGGGTTTATTATATTTCTCTGGATATTCTCATAACAGTCTACAGGAATCTGCTGCGAGGCAACTCTATTCCGACAGCGAATAATGAGAAACCAATCCCAATCTTCACTTTGGATGCCACCGATTATCTTGCCTACTACTATGGGCTCGACTATCGGTTTAATTCAGCTGTCTTCAGGACGCAAGTCGCCATGACCAATTTCAAAAATGGGGGCAGATCGCGACAATCTTATCCGTTTGACAAGTACGTGTGGCTTATTCCTTGGATTGCGCGAAATATAATACTTGACAGATATACTGCTACCTTGGTTTTTTTCGCACAAACCGTCAGCGACAACAGTACCGTGCCTATCGTTTTCGACGACTCCGATGGAATTGCGGTGTAGGTAGCCCGAACCTGATTATAAGCTTATTGACTGACTCTCAGGCTACGGTACCTGCTACATGTCAGTGGGTTCAACGCGAAACTCGACCTCCAAGCGTCTGGAAAATTTCCGCAAGACGTCGTCGTCAGGGAGTTGGTAGTGACTCGGGGTCAAGTAATCAGAATCTACGCGCTGCTTGTTGTCATTGCCATTTGTGAGCTCAAAATTCTATCAGGAGCTACTGTTTTAACGTTGGATACGATAGGGTTGATTACGATCATATTCATCATGGCCTGTATTGTCGCCGTGTTTCTGGGCAAAGGCGCCAGAAGTGACTTCTTGGTTTTACCGCTCGCAACCTTATTCGCATTCACCCAGTTGCGTGGCACGATGCCCGGAGCTCCGAGTGGTTTCGGTGAGTCTCATCCTCCTGCGATCGCAGTTCCGAGTAATAACCACACGTTATATAGGCGCGAATATTGGTGAGAACTGGAACCAAATCATACCACTGCTAGATGACCAATCATTCTGCTATAGACTTCATCGGCGTACTGCCGTGCCTAGTACTACTCACGTTTTCGGTTCGTTTGTGTGACATCGTCTTCAAGCTGCGTTGCCAATCACGAACTGACTTCCCACCGGTATCTCAGAGTGTATTCATGTCTGCCGTATTCCTCTTCCGTAATCCAGAGGTCGACGCGCCCCGGTGGACGAATCGTCATATTGTCTGGGCATCAAGGCCCACACATGCGAGGAACCAGAATGTTACGGTGTAGTTTCTCACCAGTCGGCCATGATTAATATCAGCTTCTGCTACACTGGAACATTACTACAGAGGGCTAGAATCGGACCATATGGGCAACGCAGAGTAGATGCAGACGGAGAGCAATGTACACAGCAATACGAGATACCACTACAAGATGGTAGACAAGACAACAAACACGATTCCAAATGTTAATGCAGTGCTACACATGTCAGAAAACATAATGATTCCAATTTATCCGTCGCCAGTGTCACCGTCTCCCAGAGACCCTCATGTCCCGCCCTCGCCTGAGATGCTCAATCGTCACGTTCGCAGTATTCGAATACGCCGTCCACATGCAATCCGTACCGTCGTGGAAGACGATACTCGCGCGGACGAGCGAGCGCGCTACATCCCGTCCGTTGAAGATCCACATCGGGATAGGCACCCAGAACCGCAGCGCCCAGCCGCCACCAGGACCAGTGCCGGGGTAACACGGTGCGATCCACGTCCAAGAGATGTCGGTGTGGATGCCGTTCGCAGGATCCAAGTGCCCGACGACCTGGGGGCGCGTCAGGAGGGAGGCGCGCCCGCGGAAGGATGTCGAGTATATGGTATCGTCAGTGATGCGGGGTGCACGCCCGCATGAGTCGACGGTGCACCAGTCGATCGTCATAGAGTCGATGGGCTTGAGGGGAGAATCGGTGGTTTGAGGCTTTGCGTCCTTCACGTAGACGAGCCCCTCTAGGGCGTAGGTGTGACTGTTGAAGACGGATAATCAGCCTTTTTACGCGGACAGCGTCATAAAATCCCAGCCACTCACTCAAGATTGACGTCCCACATCACGAGATGCCTGGTTTTCACCTTGATCGAAACTTCGAACCGCTCGTGAAGCCTCAAGCCCCCAAATACGGAGTCAGCGATCTTGCTTAGAAGACTACCGGCCTCCTCTTCATCTGCAATGAGATCAAGGATCTCGTTGAACTCGTTTGTCGATAATCTATTAGCTGGTTCACCAGACGAGACCGAAGATTTGAGGCCATCTTCCTGCGGATTCAAATTGTCTCCCTGTGGATGGCTCAGACCATCCGGGTCGTTAGGATCACCGTCGTTGTGGCCAACGTCAATTCCGAGGCGTAGGTTCCTCGAGGCGTGGCACCTCTTAAGACTTCCCTTACGCTTGGTAGGTGATGCGCAATGCTTTGAAGATGACTTCTTCTTGCTCCCGCTCACTTGGCAAGCGGTGGGGTTTTCTGCTCCCCGGATCGTGGCCACGGACGCCCCTGAGTCGCAGCGTGAGCGGGTGTATCCAGAGCCATATTCTTCTACGTTTTCGTCTTGAAAGAGCCACGCATCGGTCTCGTCGTCTGGCGGCAAATCGCTCCTTGGCAATGGGAAGGACATAACTTCAGGCTCGGGTGAGGTGCGGTCGAAATTAAGCGAGTTTCGGAGCATTTCTTTGATGGCGTGAGCCGACTTTAGGCGGTTGAGCGTTGGGGCAGACAGGGGTCTCGAAGTTTGGAACGACATATATGGGGCACAATTAGGGGTTACCACTTGTTTGGGAGGGGCGGTTATTGAACAAAGCGTGGCAAGTTGAGGTGTGTGGCGCTCGCCCCGCCGTATAAGGAGGTTAGAGTCGTGAAGGCTTCACGCACTGGCTGAGGCACAAGTCCTGGTGAGCCAGTGGTAGAAGGAAGATGAGAGACGCTTCGAACCGTGGCGCGGGGACAGGGTAGTGGCTCACTACGCTGTGGCCACGGACAATGCCGCTACAGTTCAGCCACAGACGCGTCGCGTCCTGTCACATTCGGTCACGCGACACGCGCTTTGGCTCCGCCGCGTTGCCCCGCTGGCACTGGCAGACTGCCGGGACTCGGAGTCGATGATCCAGGCCGGAAGCTTGACTAGAATCTACAGCATCTGTTCATGATCAAGCGCGACCAAAGACACATCATTTGCTCATCCTGTTGCTAAGAACTACCCGCGTGACGCCGTTATAGCTGCACGTCTGCTCGCGACCTAGTTCGTATCCCAGCTGGCTTTGATCTGGACGAGTCTATCTTCCTTGCGGCATGACTGGACGCCTGGACCAGACAGCGGAACTTTGACCTTGCTTAACCTAAGCGGATGCTCTGAATCCGCCGAGTCTTATTCTGGACGTCGCCGACGTCTTTGGCATCGTGCGACATCAGAGACCATATTGACGAAGACGCTGCTGTAGCTCACCTCGACACAATTGTTCTTGCGCATCTCGAGCGGAAGCGGGTCAAAGCGATGTTGACCGGAATGGGCAAACAGCCACGAGGCGTTGATCCAGGCCCTTTTGTCCGTGCGTGGGATCCATGACAATCCGACGCCACGCCGACTTCTCGCGGTAACTCACTTGCCATGAGCCTATAAAGCACCATCACTGACGTTCACGTTCAGCCGCCTTCCGTCCAGTTGAGCTGGCAACTGACTCCTCTCGCCGCGCGAGGTCAACGATTTACACGACGACACGCCTCTCCGTAGCTCTAATCCGAGGCTCAAACCACTCTCCTTAACACCAGACACCAGACTGCATCTCGCTCCACGATATCACACAGACACCTCTATCCCACGATACCCAGCGAACATACCATGGATTCTTCCAGCCTTGGCGCACCGATCTTCCCTACCAACGCCCCCGCGCGAACCAAAGCGCATCCAGTCATGGGAGGGAAGCTGCGTAACATCATTACACCCAGGCCACGCCTCACGTCGGGCACCACACTCCCGACGCGCCTACCCATCCGGAAGAAGCGCGAATACTGCGAGATATCGCCAGATGAGAACGAGACTTTGCGGGACACCAAGCAGGCACGCGTCCGCCAGCGCTGTGATTCAGGCAACTCAGTGAGGACGGTGGCCGTGCGCCAGACTCGGACACGCGCGAGTAGTCAAGACAGTGTCCGAACCATCAAGAATGTGCCTGCGTTGAAGACGAGGGCGGACCCGGCTGTTCCTACATTGGCCAAGTCGCTCAGCGAACCGATTCGTAGCCAGGTGTCTCGCTCGGATCGCGCATCCGCACTTGCTAGCGTCGCAAGGACACCGAGTGCGTTGAAACGCACCACATATCACAACAAGGCCAAAGACGAAGAGGTCAACACTCTCCAATTTCCATCTGACATCGCGTCAGTCCCAGTGGCTCGAACGCGCACAGGTCTGGCCCCTTCGGCGAATAAGCGATCGCTCTCGAAACCGGGGACTGTCGGGGACGCAACCACTCTTCTGTCTGTGAAGACAGGTAAGGATCTCAAGCGCATGCAATCCCACCGAGTTCTTCACGTCGACGAGAAGGAGAAGGACTTCAATCGCGTCGATCGCATCTGTGCGGCGTCCATCGAGGTGTACAAGGTGCAGGTAGACCAAGTGCTGGACGAGATCCGTAGGGCGAAGGATGATCACCGCGAGCTCCTTGACGAGGAAGATGAGGTCATCGTCCAGAAAGTAGTCAAGGATGTTGTCGAGGACCCGGCCATCGAGGCCGAGTCCGAAGCCCTTGCACGCTCTCCGAGAGGACACATCATCATGGACGATCTCGAGGAGATCCCCGACATGTTCTCCGACGAAGAAGTGGACGTGCGTTGTGAGAGGGCCCCTTCAGTTTCACCGTCCGCGCGCTGGTCGATCCACGACCGCTTCGACGTCACGGTCAAGCCCATGAGCAAGCACACCGCAATGTGGGACGTCAACTTCGAGTACGCCACACTCTTTCCGATCCGCGCCTTCTCTGCTGACCATCCGCAGAGACACCTACGCCTGGCAAGGCCTCCTCTTCGTGACTGACGCGAAGCCCCAGTTCGAGGCGCGTCCTCAGATGCCGATCCTCGACATCGAGCTCGAGTGGCGCACGGTCGACGCGTGCTCGCGCAGCCTGCGGTGCGACGACGAGCCAGAGTACGCTGTGCGCTACGACGGCGCGACGCTGCCGGGCGCGCAGATTCTCGCGCAGATGCACCCCGCGTGGGGTATCTACACGCAGCCGATGTGGAGCTACCTCCCTCCGGACTTCCACGGCACGGGCGCGGGCGGCGCGTGGGCGCTGCGGTTCTGGGTACCCGTTCCGATGCGCCTCTTCCGTGGGCGCGATGTGCGCCGGTTCGTGCTCGACGCGCGCGTCGCATTTGGCGAGTGGGATGTGATGACTGGCGTTGGCTACTCGGAGAGGGTCGACGTCACGATCGAACACCTCAGGCGGGAGCGGGAGATGAAGGTCGCCACGAAGGCGTGAATCTTGTCTATGGACTTTGTCTTCTTGCTGGGATCGAGGGCATAGAGGTATTGTATCATCACTCATTGGTCTGACTGTAGCATAGAACTCGTCGCGCTGTTTTCTGCTGTCTTTGTAGCTTTACTCTCATGTCATGTGCGACAGCTGTGCTGTATGCACCTACGTTATATCATGATGCCCTGTTCGTGTGCTGGTGCATGCCCTTAAAGCCACGGTCTCGGTCTGCTTTCACGTCTATCGGCTCTGCACTTGGGTCGCGTCTTTCCGGAGTCGACGCACGCGCGTGCCTCCCATGCCTAACATCCAATGGCTTCCCAGTGCTACGCATGTCACCCGCAGACTAACAGGCCGTCAAGTTTGGCGGAACCTCTCTCGATGTGTTTCTCGTATCTTGGCCTCCCACTGGCATAGCCCGCAACCCCCACAAAGCGTTCTCAATATGTGCGTCCTCAGGCTGGTCTAGTACGCCATATCGTAGAAGCCATCTAAAGACAGAGCGGAAATGTGAACCATAACTTGCAGCATTCTATAGAACGAATATCATGACAGTATGCAGGAAGAATTGAACGGTGATGAGCTGCCGCTCACGCCCGCCAGGCAGAAGTCAACGCACGCGCCTCCTCGAGTCCCGTGCTTAGGAGCCAATCTTCGTTCCAAAGCAACGCACGCCAGGTACGGATCAACAGGTTGTTCACGTGCCTCCTAAATCGTGCACGCCGGTCGGTGTAAAGCGCGGCGAACTCTGGGTCCACCTTCCTCACAGCTTCCCGGAACCTCTCCCTCCGACGAGTCTCCTCTATCTTGGTTTCCCATAGCCCTGTGTCCTCGTAGAGTGTCCCTGGCGGCACGACATACACATCCTCCGGGTCATAGCGACAACTAGCGGAGAGCGTCAGCTCGAGCGGGTACAGAGCTGCTAGATCGCGGGGGACTACGACAGCATCATCCCAGTCGACGATGCCTTCGATACGTTCGCGATCTTCGGAGAGCAGTACATTCCGCCAGCAAGCAAAGTCCACGTGCATCAGCGCCATCATCGGCTTGCCCTCGAACGGATCCATGGACGCAGCGACATCCGCGAGATGTTGCACGGCGTCGACACATTGCATAAGCTTGCCCAGCGTATAATTGTTCCTGATACCGTCCTTAACGATCACAGAATGATCGCAGTCGGGATAGAGGCGGGAGATTTCGCGACGTCGGAGGTCTATAAGGTATCGCCAGTGCTCGGCAAGGTTAGTAGGTCCTGCGCGATGCTCCATTGAGGGATCAAGGCATTCGGTTTCCACGGTAGGAAACTGCAGGATCATAGGCATGGTTCGGAAATCTCGCGAGACTCCGCCGCCACTGCTGCCCCATGACTGGAGCGAGAAGTCCGCAGAATCGCATATGATGCTTCCGATGGTATTAAAGGGAGTCGGTGCGGCGATCCTGACCCAGTAATCAGCGAGAAGGTCAATGAGAGAGCTTCGCTTCGCCTCCGTCATGTCGAGCCACTCTTGGGTCCTGAGTGGTGTCCCCCTCGAGAACTCAGAAATGGTGTAAGGTGCGCCCGCCGGATTGTCTCCGGTAAGTACGGCTGTCAAAACCCTGGGGACAGGTACGTTGGACCGATGCACTTTGAGAAAGTCCAGTGTAGCGATTTGGGACTTGAGTCGAATGGGGTCGCGCGCTGCGGGTAAATCATCGAGAGGCACGCGCACGACAGTGGCGATAGAACCAAACTGAATGAAGAAAGCCTTGTTGAATGTCCCCGCGCCCAGTACGGTAACAGCACTCGGCTTGGTGGAGCTGTGAAGACGAAGAGCAGTGCGGGTGGCCTGAATGAGCTGAGCGACGTAGACGCCACACTTCTTGTAACTTGCTACACTGTTACGCGCAGCGGCATCTAGGGCGTCTTCAGTGGGTGTCGAGTAAGCTGTTGAGAGTTCGTCGTGAGCCATGCCATTCCCAAGCAGAAAAGGTTCATCGCTTACTTGGATCCATGTGCTTTGTGAGAGGATACTGGTTAGGCATCTCCGACTCGGAGGTTGTCTTACGAGTCTGCGATCGCCGATGAGAGACGATGAGAAAAGTCAAACATGCGACGTTCGTATGATCACGAGATGGCAGTCTCGTGGGAATATGAACATAAAGGCTACTTCCTCCGCCAGAACGAAATATGACATAATGCCTGAGATAATGAAGGGAATCGCCGTGATTCGCATCCAACATTCGGCGAGAAGGGCAAACAGCGCAACCTTTCAGCATGCGACATCCTCTACCGTCGTTAAGTGGCGAGCGACGCCGCGTCATAGAACTCGGGGATGAGACGAGGTGGGCTCACTGGATTGTCGCGACTGGGTACGAATGGGCAAGTCGTGTCGATCGGCCTCATGAAGCCTGACGCGATGTGGAATTTACCTCGGATAGGGTCTTGTGCTGCAAATACGAGACCGAGAGGCACGCGCAAAATTACGGCGTTTGAGCAAGACTTTGTTGAGCGTCCCCGAGCCTCTAGTGAGCTAGCTGGGCTCGGCATGATGGGACTGTCGAGCATAACAGCGACGTGGGTGGCCTTGAGTAGGTGACCGGCGTTAGCATTGCAGCTCTTTGTTCCTATCAGAAACGGAATCCGGGACCTCTCCTGCGGATGAGATATAAGTCGAGACTGCTGCAACGTGAACATAACCCATGTATGAGCATGCTGCGATCCAGACGTACAATGTGACTGACAAGGATCGTGATGAAAGCTTACGCGAGGATGAAGCTGCTTGTGTACTAAGGGCAACGCTGTACATGGCCTGAGAACAGCGCAGAGCAGCGACCTCACGAGGAGCTCTGGTGACCGCACCTCGAGTAGTGTCGGACGCCTCACTGTGTCACTCCCTAACACCAATGAGCGTCATCTTAGTGCAGGCATCGAATAAATGCCGCACACCTGATATTTTCGAGCTGACCGCTAAAGCAGCGGAGGCAGCTAGGGTTGACTTGAAGCTTTGAAGGGTCGAAGGCGTCCGATTACCAGCAAAGCGAGCTGGGCGCGGCGTCGCAGACCGCAGGTGCGCATGCAGCGTACAGAACGCGTCCTAATACAACGACGGTGGGGGGCAAAAGTGAGTAAAATTCGTCCTATCCTCCGTCGATCTATGTATGTGGAGATCTTTCGAGCATTGACGGACCCGAGCACAATGCGAATCGCACTGATGACATACTGTAACCACGTTGATGCTGTGGCAGAAGCCTTATCGTGTACCCGCGTTCGGCGTTACTGTCAGGCCTCCTCGGTCTGTATGACGTCCGTTGCAACCAGTTATCATCCATGCTTGCACGTATCAGATGGTTAGACGCACCTTGTACAGGATCCCTGGTTTGTTGACAGTCCGCATACTTTCGGCATACATGGGCATGGGAAGAATCGACGTCGTAATCGTTCGCCAGTACCTAGTAGGCTCTGCACGTTCATTAGCCACAATCACACCGGAAGTCACGTTCAGATCTGAGTTCCGAATTCGTGCAGAAAAGCAGCGGACCGGCGTTTTCTCCGCCTGCAATGAGTTGGAGCAGTGGAGGCGCAGAAGCACGAAATTCTCAAGGCGAAGAAGTGGTCCTGACGGAGGTCGGTAAACGTGTTCCAATCAGCTCAGACACACAGCGATTTTTGCATGGCATACCGGGAGATTATGCACATATTGCAATGGCAAGTTGGCTGCATGCTTCTTGAAGGTAGACCGCAAGTCAGCGCTTCAGCTTCGGATTCAGCACCGGGTCTGCTCGCCTCCGGTCACATGACAGACGCACTTCGAGACGCGACCGCGTACGCGGGCTCGAGCGAGAGGCGCCTATCTAGCGTGAACCTTCCAATGGCCTTTGTCTACTTCCCAGCTCCCGCCATCTCTGCCAAATATGAGCACAGTCCTTCTTATTTATTTAGCTATCCTTGCGCACTATTCTAGTACTCGGTCCCCCATTGGCATCTTTAACGGCCCACGACAAGGCATACAGCCCTAGAGCTCCAGACTCATCCGTGAGCTCCGAGTGAACAATGGCCTCCCTTCTTGCTGCCTTTAAGTGCATTTTTAACTTCTTGTTATCTAAAGTGAATTTTCTAAGATGTGTGGATGCAGCGAAGCACTGGTGACCAGGCCGATGCTCACTCGGTCCATGACATCCATGACTGTGTTCGCTCTGGGCGATGTCATGGCACAGCAATTTGTTGAGAGGAAGGGATCACAGCACGACGTGAGTATGTAATTTTTCGTGTCCAGCTCGTTCCCCGCACTGAGTACATCGTCGACCCGGGCACCTAGCTCGTCCGTACTGGACGCGGGGCGTTTTACGGCGGTGTGTATTATTACATCACATCGCATTCTGATGAGCTTCGCTTCATATAAGATCTATTGACTAGCGACCATCTTCGGACCCACTTACACGACGTGGCTCAAATGGCTTAGTAGCCTCAAATTCTCTTCGAGAACCCGGGAGGTCACGGCTAAGGTGTGCCTCGACCAATTTGTATACGGGCCAGGTACGACATCGTCTCGAGACCTCATAGTGCGCTACTGATCTATACCTGCCGCTCGGGATCTTAAAGCCATCATCGCAACATATTTCACTGCTATGACGCTCATGGAGGGTAAGACCGTAGTGGACGCGAAGGAACGGCTGACAACGGTATGTCTCTAATTTCAGCTTCACCGCATCGCAATGCGCTCTAACGTGTGATCACCGTGAGGCGTACCCGCCCGCCGTACTACGCAGCTAGTGAGTGTACCCGTCTCGCGGATCCGCGGCAGAGGCTGCAGAGCCCTTGCAAGGTGTTAACACCAATATGTACCTAGCTCGGTATTTGTCCCCACGCAAATACTCAGCTTCTCCCTCGTACCGGCTCAGTACCGCTTCTTCGTGGTCACGACGGTCTCGCCCTTCTGGAGTGAGCGCTCCTTCCTGAATTCAAAAATGCGGTGTACTATATTGACGCGCCATCCTTTCACGCAGACATATATCTCAGTGCTGTCAACGCGAAGGATGCCCGGCGGCAGGAAGCGCAACATGATGCGCACTGTAATGGCATCACGCATGCATCTGCGCCTGTAGCATTGGCGTGAGATGCAGGCTCAGCTCAGGCTATGACCTTCGGCGTAGACTACAGACCTTGATCATAGAACACTACATATATCGTGAAGCACCTTATCCATAACTTAGGCTTCCGGGCCTGGGCAATACATCCTGTCAGTAAGCAACGGTCGCATGAACCAGCGCCATGCCAGATCTACTCGACAACAGGTCCCGCGACGCAATCCTTGGCACGTACGATGCAACGACTAGCGAATTCGAGGACAGACGCCATATGTTTCATGCACTCCCAGAGATGAAGATTGCCACGAAGGCACGAACCTTGTTCATGGACTTTTTCTGATTGCTGGGATCGAGGGCATAGAGGTATTGTATCGTCACTCACTAGTCTGACTGTAGCATAGAACTCGTCGTCCTGTTGTCTCCTATCTTGTGGCTTTGCTCTCATGTTATGTGCGACGGCACAGCTGTGCTGTATGCACATCATGACGCCCTGTTCTTATGCTGGTCCACACTCTTGAAGTCACAGTCTCGGTGTGCTCTCACGTCTGTCGGCTCTACACTTGGATACAATCGCACATTCCTCTAGATTCATGTCGCGTCTATCCGAAATCCCCGCATGCGCGTCCCCAGCTTCCTTGCATCGCGGGCAAGGCGTGGCCTTCGGTTGCCGAACATTGGTCGGAAACCATTTTGGGCCCTGGGGTGTGGTTGGGGATCGAACGTTGTAAATAAACGGATTATGGTCGAACGAACATAAAAAGAACAGCACACTGTTCTCTCAATGCTCGGGCCCCTGGCAAGCTTGCTCCGAAGAGATAACCGACCTGGTAAAGTGTATGAAGGATGTTCGGTGAAAGTATACTAGTACCGTGGTTTGTCCGCGGTGATGCCTAACATTCAATCGGCCTCCCAGTGCTACGCACATCATCCACAGACTAAAAGATTCTCAGGTTCTCCCGCTCCCTGCATCGCGCACGTCGGTCACTGGCAGTGGATAGTGCAGCACAACCTTGATCTAATCCCTTGAGCTTCGCGGAACCTCCACTTCGACGTGTTTCTCGGGTTTGAATATTACGTCCTCAGGCCAGTCTAGTGAAAAATATTGTAGAAGTCATCTGCAAGTACTAAATACAGAGTGAAAATATGAACTATGACCTTCAGCATTATAGAAGGAATGCCGCGACATCATGCGAGACAAATCTACGTGAACTGTGGCTGGCTGCCGCTCACGTCTGCCTAGCAGACGTCAATGCACGCGCTTCCTCGAGTCCCTCGCCTAATACCCAGTCATCGTCCCAAAGCAACGCACGCCACGTACGGATCAGCAGGTTGTTCACATGCCTCCTGAACCGCGCACGTTGATCGGTGTAAAGCGCGGC
>KV429155.1:28530-44554 GCA_001632345.1 Daedalea quercina L-15889
CTAGCGGAGAGCGTCAGCTCAAGCGGGTACAGAGCTGCTAGATCGCGGGGAACCACGACAGCATCATCCCAGTCGACGATGCCTTCGATACGTTCGCGATCTTCGGAGAGTAGTACATTCCGCCAGCAAGCATAGTCCACGTGCATCAGCGCCATCATCGGCTTGCCCTCGAACGGATCCATGGACGCAGCGACATCCGCGAGATGTTGCACGGCGTCGACGCATTGCATGAGCTTGCCGAGGGTGTGGTAGTTATCGGCTCCATCCTTCACGATCACGGAATGATCGCAGTCAGGATAGAGGCGGGCAATTTCGCGACGGCGGAGCTCTATGAGGTACCGCCAATGCTCGGCAAGGCTAGTAGGCCCTGAGCAAAACTCCATCGACGAGTCAAGGCACTCGGTTTCCCCGGTCGGAAACTGCAGAATCATGGGCATGATCCGGAATCCTTGCGATACTGTGCCGCCACTTCCGCGTCGTGACTGGGGTGAAATGGTAACAGAATCGGATATGATGTTCCCGATGGTATTGAAGGGAGTCGACGCGGCGATTCTTACCCAGTAAGCAGCGAGCAGGTCAATCAGGGAGTCTCGCTTCGCTGCCGTCATGTCGAACCACTCTTGCATTCCGAGAGACGTCCCGCTTGAGAACTCGGAGATGGCGTAGGGTGCGCCGGCCGGATTATTGCCGGTAAGTACGGCTGTCAACACCCTCGGGACAGGTACATTGGGCCGATGCAGTTGGAGAAAGTTCAGCGTGGCAATTTGGGACTTGAGTCGGATGGGATCGCGCGCTGCAGGTAAGTAATCGAGAGGCACACGCACTACGGCGGCGATAGAACCGAACTGAATGAAGAAAGCCTTGTTGAATGTGCCCGCGCCCAATACGGTAACAGCGCTCGGCTTGGTGGAACTGTGAAGACGAAGAGCAGTGCGGGTGGCCTGAATGAGCTGAGCGACGTAGACGCCACACTTCTTGTGGCTTGCTACAGTACGCGCAGCGGCATCTAAGGCGTCTTCAGTGGGTGTCGAGTAAGCTGTTGAGAGTTCGTCGTGAGCCTTCACGGGCGGAAAGGAACTACCGCTCACGCGAATGCTGATACATGCTACGTCTTGTGAGAAAGTACTGACGGGGGTGGGGGTGAGGGTGTAGGAAGGGAGCACCGTTAGACTTGCCTGGCCCTGGCGGCTACTAGTAGAGGCTGCTCCTGCTCGAAGACTATCTTATAAGTTAGGGTGACGATCATAGAAACGCGCGCCGTCGGTGAGATCACAGGATGGTGCGGTATCGTGGGAATATGAACACAAGGGCTGTGGCACCCTTTACTAGCACAGCGTTGACAGGCCCTAGAGCTTATTCAGAACAATCGTCTCGCGCTGTGCGTACCAGCCCTCCCAGAACAGCGTTCATGAACAGAATATTCTGGCATCCTCAGAGAGCGCTCGCGGATCAAATTGAAATGGGACCATCCAATTCCCGCCCGTACCTCATGCTCGGTGACTCGGGTTTGTCTCGTCCAGCAAGTACCCATCAACGACGGTCGTACTCGGCGGTGAAGGTCTACCGCAAATGTATTGCTTACCTGTGCGTGCGCATGCACCTATCTGTGGTATGTATGCGAACGCTATCAACAATGCATGACGAATTAATGGCGTTCACGACAACATGTCTTTGCATAGTATTGGGCCGATAGCCTGAACATCTCGCTAGTGACGAGAGAGCGTCAGACGCGTGGACCTGGGCGACAATTACTCATGGGACAAGCCATTCCGTTACGGGAGAAGGGTGCCAACGTTGAAGTGCCCGACTCAATATCAGCATGCCTTTACCGAGAATGTGTCTTCGAACGGGGAACATGTCAATGGTTGGTTCTCGCAACGACTAACGGAACGTGTTAACGCTCGTTTGAGGGTCCATCCCAGGGTACACTGGCTGTGCCACGGCCACTTCCAGAATCGCGTTCCTTCTACCATGATCTTCGTGCCCTGCCGCGCCATCGAAGCTGTGTCGCGAGAAAGTTGTCAAGATCCGGACTAAGCTGCCACCGAGTCAGAGCGTATCAAGTACCACATCCATCGATTCGAGAGAACGGCCAACGGCAATGGCATCGCTCAGAATGGCAGAGATGCTATCGATATTCACGCATTCCAGTGCCGAGAATCCTGGGCGCAATTGGCACACACACTTGCGTACCTAGCCATCGAGCATGTTGCCTGTCAAAAACGTACCAGTTGCTGCAGAAGGCGACAACAGCTACTCACCTCGTGGTAGCGTAACATTTTATTCTGCTGCGATACGTGCCCTGACTCATTAAGGACAGGATTAGGCGAGATGCACGCAATGGAAGCATGAGGGTTAAGGTGCTCGACCCTTAGGGCACATTTGTGGTTTGGCAGTGGAATCGATCAGAGTGGCGGAGTCCGGACTCCGTCGTAGACTGCGTCCCACATCGGGAGATCATTCGACAATTTACAACATAGAATCTATGATGCTCAGCACTGCATAACAAATGAAGATTACAGGATCGAAGGCCGTATAGCCGTATCAAGCTTCCAATCCGGCTGCATCGATACATTGGAAGTATGCGTAGCTTCCGAAGGCCGCTCACTCGAGACCTGTTGAACGTTTCTGGAATGCACAAGTAATTGTAACAGACAAGCTAGCGTTTTTTCATAAATGGGATGCACTGATGTACGCAAGCTCATGCCAGCGGGTAGATAGAATAGGTCGAACCCCATTCAGACAGGTCGATTGTGGCGTCCACAATTCAGACGCTCCATGACTCAAACAAGGAATGCTGAATGATACAGCCAAAGGTACAACCGAGAAGGCACGTTGCGAATGCGAACTCCCCACTGCAATACTATCGGGCTCTTGAAACGCTTCTCCCATGATCGGTCCGTGTGAGCGGGTTCACGCTCGTAATATGTCGCACCGGCAGGACACCTAAGTGACGACGATCCGAGTCGCTCACCGAGGACGAAAGTACAACTTGACTCACAGTGCGGATACCAGGCTTTCTTTCTGTTACCGACTTACACGCGCCTGAAAGAAGTTTCGCTGATTTAGGCGTAGCGTGGCATTGTGAGGGTCCCATGCGATCTCAGAACATACTGCCCAGTCATTTGAGATGAGCACAGCCGTTAGACTCAGGCATTCACAAGGTGCGGTTCATACCTGTAGCTCCTGAATGGTACTAGTCCTCTGCTCAGGCCGACCACCGGAAAGGAAAACCTTCGTTGATTGGTACAGGAAGGCCAACGCCGCATACAACAGCGCCCTGATGCGACCGCAGCCTGAGTGCGTTAAATAGTAACGTATCGACAGGACTGCTTACTCGGACGATCGAATACCGCGGATTCAATTGTAAAGATAATTGCAAGATGAATATTCTTGTCGGTAGTTGCGTGCTGTAGGAGTACTAGTACAACGGTGCTGAGGTGTCATGCTAATTGACCTACTAGTAGCAGAGGATGGACTACTAACCGTCACAAGTCTCGATAACCGAGCACGCAGTCCGACAGAGATTCCGTCCCGATATAGTATTACGGCGTGCCACAGGGACCGGTGGCTGCCAATCGGTTAACCAATGACCGGGGTGCTCACCGCGTCGAATGGAGACCATTGCGGTCTCCCTGCCACCTGTTTGGTTTTGCTGTGCTGCAGTATGCAGCAGCACTTCTGCACGCTGTCTTAATGAGTCTGGGCGCTCGGCGCTCAGCAGTGATATTGAGCACGGACTCGGAACGTATCCATGATGGTTGTGTTTGATATATGGCCCTCATCTACTACGAGTACTGATTCTATTCTCTGTCAGATTATTGAATGTCCAGTGATGATAGCACAAGCTGCACAGCTCCCATAGGGCAACTCGCGCCAAGCGTCCCCGCATACCAAATGACGAGCTATGGTTCCATACCCAGATTGCGAACTTTAAGGTGCGATGAACTGCCCGCACATTCACGGAGTCGTAAAAATTGTACTCATCCCAAATCTGCATAGATTTCTTTGTCTGCATTCCAAGGCGCCGTAGAGCCTTCTCACCTTTTCAACGCCCTAGCACTGCGAGGCAAAGACTATACAGGGATGATAAGGTGCCACTGAGGTCACACGCCTGCATACAGTATACCAAGATGTCCGTTTTTGTTGTTTCTTTCGTTGCCGCAACGGAGACGCTACCTCATGGAGAACTCCATCCAGATACATAGGTGTCTCTTGTTGGAGTTCCGGCCTCGAGGATGTACACATTAACACAAGATGCTGTATAACCCTGTTTACCTGACGCCTAGATGGATTTAGCCGTACCAGGAAGAGTACTTTCGCAGATCTGTTCTATGTCAGACAACGCGGTCCGGGATCAGCAATACCAATTCACCCAACTCGGGACTGTTGAGTGTGATGCTTGGGTGCGAACAATATAAATCCCCTACCTGTGGCTTCGACATACAGACATCAAGCATACCTCCTCCTCTGTTCCCGAAATCCCTTGGTACAATACCTATACGATGTCGGTGAGTGCAACGTTCTTCCCTCAACTAGGCACCGTATCATGTTGGCTAACGCCACAATTTCACACTGGGCATAGAACAAGCAGCCTTGCATCATCGATGATCCTAAAGCATGGCTAGAATCGGTTGCTAACCAACTGTTACCCCTCGGCTTTCCCAGCTTAGCAGTGGGGCGTTGGACCGAGGTCCATAGCGCTGGAACCTCCACCCATGACCCTCTTCTCCGCATCGAGGTGATGTGCACGTCGCAGAATACCTACAGATTCAGGGTAATCAACGCACGGAAGCAGCTTGTTGCAGGCCCTGTGACACAACCCGACGGTGATGGGCGTGCAGCAGCTCGAGAGATGGCCGCCACCCTCTAGTGCTCACGGATCACCAAGGTATGATTCTCAAGATATGATTCTCAGACGGTTGTGTGAGTTGTTGCGATTAATCCGCACAAAGCAGGCCTCACTGCGTCTACGGGGGGCAGTAGAACATTTGAACGGAATCCTTATTATAGCTCATGTAAACGACGTATCTCCATGCCCACCGATTCATTGCTACTTGTAACTTGCTCCTGCTACATCCTGATACCTAGAACGTGTCCCTTGTATCTTCCGGCCAGAAAAGCCCTTCGACGAGCTAACAAGAATATATAAATGTGACATTGGGAAAAATGACAGCCGCACTGTTGCAGCTGATGGCGGCCTTGAGTACTATGCGAGCGACCAGCAGAGAAACGCGCGTTCAGCCAGCAAGCGAAACCTCTGTGTATCATCACCGTTTTCGTGCGGCCCGACACGTCGAGAATAGCAGCGATATTTACGAGCTTTTGCGCGGCACCATCAACAACATCATCTTCCGTGATTAGCCCCGTGGTAGTTCGCTGTCGAGGCTCCTCTTGGCGGCGTTATGGCGTTAGAGATTTGGTGAGAGCTCTGTGCCCTTTGCACGGCCTCAATGGAATGGCAGACGTTGATAACCTGCGTCCGCGCTGGGGTTATGAACATGGCTTGAAAGTCAGACAACTGCACAATTGCATATGCTGCAAACAACGTCTCAGAAGCGTTCAACTGAATCAGCTTCATCGCCGAGCTTGCGCAATGGCCACGTAGGCTTTATGTGTTTCGTGAAGCGTGAAAATGACATGTATAAAGCATCTGCGCCGTGATGCTGAAGGCTGAGCAGCACACCATCTACTCTGGAAAATGCGTCTCGACGCTTAGAATTTTGAAGTCTGAAACAAAGACGTCTCAAAATGCGCGTCGAGCACTTCAGTCATCCGAGCTAGATGGTCCCCCTCATAGCTCCAGAGTTTTTCGCGATCGGTTTCGAAGAGCCAGAAGTCAACGAGCCACTCATTGACCCAGAAAGTACCATAATCACCATCGGGTAGATAGGATGAAGCCTCACGAGACAGCCCAGACTCCAGACACCCACGGAGGGCTCAGATGCACTCTTCTGGAGACGACAGTAAGTATTAAATAGCAAGGTTCAAGTTCTCTGCCCACCTAACGCCTGTCCTTGAATGCGAGTGCCAGCGCGAGATGCCTAATATGCTCTGACAGAATCCCGATAGCGGCGAGGTATCGAGAATTGCAACATGCCATTCCGCCAGACCTGTCCGCATTACAAAAGGCTTCCTGAGGTTATAAGCCCGAGTATGTCGCCAAGTCAACGCCCTTACTTACTTGCGCCATGCTGTCTATCAAGGTCTTTTGGTCGAACCCGAATTAGTACAAAACCTAGCCAAAAAAGAAGCAATCGGTCGAAATTGTGTGAAGGGCCGAGCACAGGGGCACCACGGAGCTCATCATTCGGTATGAACCGTAGATATACACGCACCTGCCAATGTCTACGACAGCGGTGGAATCCAACCAGGCGGGGATCGGAAGGAGCATGCCACTGTGGGTTAAGAAAGCGGACGGAGACCACATGCACGTATACGTCAATAATACTTAGCAGGTAATGCCGCTCGTTCTAAATCTTTCCAATATTGTCAATAATATCTGGAGAGACAATGTATTAAGGATAATAGAAAGCAATTTTGTCACAGCGATTTTCGAGTGTCCAGATCGCCGCAATGTCAGTGACACCAAACAGTGCAACAGACTTGCCCGACGCACTGACAGGCACTGACGCCAAAGCCTGCAAATTCGTCAGGGACGATATCTGGTCGACACGAGCCGCATCTATGCGACGCACACCTGTCCTCGACGCTGTACCACCACTTAATCGATCACCTTTTTGCTTGCATTTCCCACTGCGATACTTAGTAACTTACCATCCGCACCGCACCAAACCCTTCACTTCGCCAATCACTCCACGTCTATTGAGACCGTTATCATCGGCCAAAGGCGCCACGTTACGCCGTCTCACAGTAAGGTTGATCATGGACAACTTGCCGTTGGGGGATGTAGGCGATGTCTTAAAGACGACCACCTTGCCACTCTCGTCATGGACGATATGCCGCATATTGCGATGGAGGTAGCATACAGCACGTGCATGAGAAAAGGAAACAACATAATATGGAGTACACTATGCGAGAGGTTTTGTCTGGCGCCTGTGATCGTCCCGGGCGTCTCGGCGTGCGTGCAGCAGAGGCCATATGCTGGGTGAGATGCCTTACCGTCCAGCACCAGGGACGTTACGGCGCTCTCGCCGGGGGCCGCGCTCTGGAACGGCGATGACTGGGACGACCACGTTGACGGAAACTGAGTCAAAGTTAAGGGCGTGGAGGAGGTCCTAAGGGGATATGTGAGTGTGGCGAAGGCACGGGCAATAGCAGGACGAAGCGCACCTTGGTGTCAGGATCGACCTCGAGGCCGTTAACAGAGGTATCGAGGGCAGAGACCTCGGGCACGTAGTTGTCCTTCCTCTCGCGCTCCTCCTCCTGGAGCTTGAATGAGATGCCGCGGACAGGGCCCTTCTGGATACGCTTCATCAAGTGGGTCGTGAAGCCCGCGATCTTGTTGCGCAGGCGCTTCGAAGGCACGACAGCCTGTATGAATAAACATCACTTCAGTCCCCGCAGTCCATAGAGTACTGGGGTTGTGTACGTACGACTTCATCGATGATACGCTTGTTGGTGTGGAAGTCGAGCGTGAGACGTGGGTAGCTAGCAAGGGACGGTCAGTCTCGCTCGACTTTCTCTTTGAGGCCGCAGAACGGTGCGCCGGATGGATATACTCACTACTTCTCGATCAGCACTCGCGAGGCCCTCTTGGTGGTCTTTGTACGAACGCGACCCTACACAACGTCCATAATCAGCAAATAAACTAATTGAATAGCATGACACGAGCGTACCATATTGAATGAGAAAGGTTGAGATGGCGGGCTTGCTCGAGCGTAGGCAGCTTTACTTGGCTTGCTCGACGACCGACACGACGCCGGTGGATTGCGGCAATCTCCGGGTGGCTGTAGTACGACTGTACAGTTGCAACCTCAGCCGCCCGCCCGTACGACCCTCGCATGCGCGTCTACGGAAACTATCCACCGCCCGCCCTTCGTCGCTGCTCTCGAGCCCTCTTTCAAGGTGAATAAGCTCTCTTTACTGCTGTGCGTGAGCAGGAGGGCACTTTTCGACTGAACCTGCGCGATTTCTTCGCGGATCTGTCGAAGCTCGTCTTGACTCGTGCTTTCCGTAGCGCGACACTCGGACGAGCGTGTATAGCTTACTCCAGGTCTTCCTCTCATTCTAGCATCGGTCGCTTCATTCTTCTCCTCTGCTCATCATGGTCCGCGTCTCTGTTCTGGTATGTCCTTGCAATGAGTTTGGCTTATTGCTGTGAACGAGTTAATAATGTGCGATCGCGTGCACGTTAGAACGACTGCCTGGTGAGTACAGTCGTGCTCAAATGTATTTGCGAAAACTGACGGTCCTGTAGAACAACATCGTCAATGCCGAGCGACGGGGCAAGCGCCAAGTGCTCATTCGCCCCTCCTCCAAGGTTATCGTCAAGTTCCTGACCGTGATGCAGCGCCATGGTAAGTCGTCCTACCTTTCCTCGTCACACGTCTCTTCCTGCTTCGGGGTGATAACTACGGTTGACGAGATCGTGCTTCCACTTGTCTGACGTTTTAACGCTCCGAGAAATCAATTGTAGCTTAGCTGTCTCTACATACGACGCACGTCCTGCATACGCTCACTGGCCGTGTGTTCACTTCAGAGACTACATACTCCACTCGTTCAGAATGCTAATCCCAATCAGTTTACTGACGACGTCACTTCCATTCAGGCTACATTGGCGAGTTTGAGATCGTCGACGACCACCGGTCCGGCAAGATTGTTATCCAGTTGAACGGCCGGCTGAACAAGACGGGCGTCATTTCGCCGCGCTATAACGTCCAGGCACGCCAGATTGAGTCGTGGGTCAACCTGCTCTTGCCTGCTCGTGGGTTCGGCATCATCATCCTGGTAAGGCGCTGTCACGTCGAATGGCGTACGTCTCCATGGCTAATCACTGTTATGTAGACGACGTCGTCTGGCATCCTCGACCACGAGGAGGCGCGTCGCAAGAACGTCGGTGGCAAGCTTTTGGGTTACGTGTACTAGGCCTTGTGTGTATCACTTGCGACGACGATGCTATAGGCATCCTTAAAATGATCATGCATGCTCGACGCTGCGTATGCTCCATGTACCTTTATTGTGTGAATGTGAGTCTGTGCCGTGTGATGACAAGAAGAGACGGCCGGATATGTCTAGCGCGGAAAGTTGTGCCTTGGAACTGGTGGCTGCATAGACGCCCTGACGTGGCTGGGTTCGGACACCGCACGCGACTCGCTCAACCTCAACACGGCCACTGCTCCCGGCTCGTGTCCGATACCGTCCCCCTCTCCCGCTCTCTTCATTACGAGCGCATCGAGCGACATCTCCTTGCCACCCCTCAGCTACGTTACATAGCATGATCCCCGCCAACGACGCATTTCAACTCAGTCTGAAGCACGAACAAGGTCGCCTCGGGTTCCATTCCTCCAAACTACCCTTCCTCTCCAGTTCACGGCGTTCCCAGTCGCCCATCTCCTCACGCGCATCCTCCTCTGAGCGCCCGCCAATGCCGACGAGACGCTCCAGTGCTACGTCGCCCGCCCTCAACGGCAATGGCAACGCCCGTGCCAACGGCCACTCGCCTGAGCAACCGAATGGCCACGCGACCGCGGGCAAGCACGCACGTAAGGGTTCGCGCACGACAACGAAGGAGGGAAAGAAGGTCGTTGTGCAGAGGACGCTCGCTGAGAAAATCGCGGTGGATTGGGAGATTCCTAGGAAGGTGCTCCACTCGTCGATTGGTGAGTAGACCCGCTCTTGGGTGGGCGAGTTTCGCTGAGCGGGTGGCCATGCGACAGGGTTCTTGACACTGTATCTTTACTATTCACATGGATCCCCGCAAAAGGTGGTCGTCGCGCTCGCGAGCGGACTCGCGTTCATCGTCCCGTGCGATATCCTCCGCCTCCGCTCGGCGAGATTCGAACGGCTCTTTGAGACGACCGTCGGCTTCCTCATGCGTGAATCCGAAAAGGTGCGCTTCAGGGTTCTCTATATGCTGTTGCCCTCCATCCTGACGCGCATAGTCACAGCAAAAAACCAACGGCGTGATATGGTACATCATCGGCGTCATGTTCGCCCTTGCTGTATACCCCCTTGACCTCGCCGTCGTATCTATTCTTATGTTAGTCTCCCTTCGATCTGGCAGTGCATGCGCTGACAAGTCCCCCGTAGCCTCTCATGGGCGGATACAACCGCCTCTACCATTGGTCGCCTCTTCGGCGCACGCACTCCCAAGCTGCCCTCCCGCCTCCCTCTCCTCCGCCTTCCCCTCGCACCTCGCAAGTCCGTCGCGGGCTTCATCGCGGCTGCTGTGACTGGCGCTGCGATCGCCGTCTCTTTTTGGGGATGGGTCGTGCCCCAGGTTGGACAGCCGGGCAGCTGGAAGTGGCCTGCAGTTGCACCCTCGACAGCGAATCCCACTGCACTCGCCGCTACCAGTAGTTGGTTGGGCCTTGGAGTGCTCGGTGTTGTTGCTGGGCTTATCTCGGCGGTCGCGGAAGCTCTCGGTACGTCGCCCCGTGGATCGACTCGCGGGAGATGTTGACTCGCCTCGCAGATCTCGGCAACTTGGACGATAACCTCACTTTGCCCATCATCTCGGGCGCATGCCTGTGGGGCTTCTTCAAACTCGTAGAGTTGTTCGGTGCTTGAACCCCAGCACGATATTTATGTTCTGTAGACCTACCATACGACCTGTTTCCCGAGTAGTGTAGTATAGTGCTTTGTAGATGCACTCGAGACACTGGACCCTTTCCCACCCTTCCTCCTTTCCCCGATCCGTGCTCGTGCTTGGTGGGTGGGACGGCAGGCGCCGCCTTTGCAATTGGATAGCAATACGATACCACTACAATGTTCTATATGGATACAGACGAGACGAGTAATGCAATGATAATGACAATGGATGACTGCGATTATACTTCCTCCGCGCTGCATAGGCGACATTCATCCTCAGCCGCTCGCCGCCGGTGCAGCATCCGCTTCCTCTTCGTTAATCGCCTGTTGCTCCTCGGGGTCAAGCCAACTCTCCTCAACCGTCGCACGCACCCGCCGTACGTACTCCTTCATGTTCTCGCGGTAGAGCTGCGCGGCTTCCGCGTTAGCGGGCGAGTTGGGGTTCGGGTCGTGGAGGAGGCTCTGGATGGAGGTGAGGATGGCGGCGACGTCGTACGTCGGCGACCAGCGGTTCTGGAGGATGTCGAGGCAAAGCTCGCCGTTTGCGTACACGTTCGGGTGGAACATGCGTGAGAGGAACTTCACCGTCGGCGGCTTGTTCGGGTAGGACTCGTCGAAGGTGAGGAGAAGCTTGAAGGTGCCGTCCTCGAATGGTGTATCCGCTGGGTCGCGCGGCGCACAATGCAGAAAGATTAGGGGCGATGATGGGTGGAGGATGGGGAGGGCGTACCAGGACCGAATATCACAGCGTTCCATAGCATGATGTTGTCCGGGCATGGACTGCCAGAGATACCGCCTGGCGGGTCGGTGGCGAGGCGCTTGAAGTCGCGGATGAGCCTGCGGCGGGAGTTGGTAGACTGCGAATGATGGATGAAGCATGGCTCTCCGCGGATGTGTTTAGATGGCTACTCACCATGACGGACGTAGTCAAACGTTGCGTTGCACGGTTGACGGTGCGAGTGAGACGGACCGAGGAGTCGCTTAGTCAGCAACTTCGTGGCTGTAATCGGTCACATCCTGTCGCATCCTAGGCCTGTTCCCAACCGCCATGCCTTGGCCACCCAAAGCCGTCCATCATTTCTAAAATATCCCGTCCAATCCCTCCGAAAGCAAGTTCTGTGGCCCTTATAATAAGCTCCTAAATACACTGTTTCCTTCAGACACTGATTTCACCGTCGACCCGCAGTACATGCCCAACAATACATGTGAATCTGCTGACTTCCTTGTCATGTTTGAGGTCCTTCTAGAGGACAGACCAGCCTTCATATTGGGGCTGAAACTGCCCAAAGCACTTCACTATGCCTCCTCACATGAACTTGCAGACTGACAGATTTGCAGTCACATCAGGGACATCAGTGGTATGCCCTGACTGTTAGAGTTGTGCCCATAGTCTGGACCGGAGTCAGATTCCGAGGTTCCAGAGTGAAGTCCGGAATGAGTCCGGAAGGCTGGTGCACATTAGTGAGGACCGTGGTGAAGTTATTGTCCAATGCCCTGACTGAGACTACAAGTTGGTCCTCAATTTCAGACTGAGTTGGAATGGGTTGGAAGAAGGTCGGAGGGAAACAGAGGAGAAGTTGAGAGCGAGTAAGAAGAAGAGGATACTGAAAGGATTGTGGCTGGAAGTCGGACTAGGAGTTCGGAGTAGAGCAGAATAATATTCCAGAAGATGGAGAGTACAGGAATGAGGATACCAAGTGTGAGTAACGAGATATCCAAACTGAAGTACAGCTATGTTTTGAGTCCACTATAAATACTACTAAGCTAATTGTCCATGGTTAACAATACGAGCGTAGCTAAGAGATGAAGAGAATAAGTCGGGAGTCCAGAGATAGAAGTTACCAGATACCGGAACAATAACTATTGTAAGGCGATGGGCTGAAGCTGGGTAACGATGGAGACTGAAACAAAGGCTAAAGCAAACACAATAACGGAAACGAAGTCGGAAGGAAATATCCAGAAGTTTGGAGTCCAGAAATGGTCTGGAAGGAGTCTTGTGGCAAGGTACGTGACACTGACATAGTATGTTCAAATGCAGGTTATGCCTCTGATCATGAAGGCAACTGCCCCCTCCCTGTCCTATATGCCATCAGTGCTATGTGTTACGCGGAGCGTAACACCCTGCGCTAGCGCAAACCCTAACCCAAAGGTATAGGCTATAGGGCAAGGGGACGAGATAGAGTACGAGGATGATCGAGGACGCTTGCCCTCAAGCACGTCTGAGGCAAGGTCGAGTTCGTCGAGAGGAGAGGCTTCAAGCACGTCTGAAGTGTCCTCTAGAGGGGAGTGTCAACGAGTCCTTGCTAGAGCGGGTGAACGCTGTAGATTGAACCAGGTCGAACTGAGGGTTCGACCTTCAGCTACCTGCACTATTTATACATGAGGACTCGTGGTCGAGTCAGAGCGAGTCATATCTATCTAGCCAATCGGAAGAGGGAGAGGATATGACTCGACAGAGCGCCCGAGCATGAGTCAGTCCAAGTCAGGTATGAGTCACAACGAGTCAGGACAGATAAGAGCACATGGTCAGGGACGAGCGTGAGAAGAAGCACCGTGGGTTGAGCCATGGGTATGGTAAGGTCATGAGGGGATAAGCCCCAAGTGGTATCATAAGTGAACAGAGGATGAAAATAAAGGAGAAACAAACGCGGCGTACGTAACACTATGGGGATGCAGCTATGCCTTTATTGAAAGCCTCGGAATGGCTCTGGTGTGCCCCCATATATCAAAGCCCATACTAGCTTCAAAATGGACACTGCTCCTCGCAAGCGCTGGGACTATGACCTTTTTGATGAGTAAGGGTGAGTAAATTCAAAAACATGGTAGTGGAGATCAAGCGGGGTTGTGCAGCTTTGTGTTTTGTTCTGCTACAGTTCTCTGCTTGCTGATTGACATTTGTCAAGATAATGTAGGTGCATATATACACAGCATGTCCCTAACACAGCACATTAATATTTAGCATATCCCCATCCATTCACACTGTTGGATGGCCTCTCATATACTTGTCATCATCATCAATGAATCATTGGATGCTGCTTGCTTTCACTATCAACACCTCTGACTGCCATGCTGATGTGCTCACAGCACACCTGTCACATCCATGCCACCAAGTCTTGCAACTCTGGTCCTCCGATCTCCATATCCATTCTCCATGTCCAAACTCTGGTCTTATTATGTATGCTTCATCTATCTTCTGTTCCATGTTTCACTCAGGACAATTATGTACCATGCGCTCACCTTCTTACGAGACAATAGTTATTGTTCAAACTCCATGTGCTTACTTCGGAGCTTTGCTAACCCCAGACTCCATTATTATTATGTTCCACATGCTACGGACTCCTATTGTCTACGACTCACAATTAGCTTACTCCATATAAAAGCCAAGCTGTAGTACACTTGTACTTCAGTTCAAATATCTTGTTATACTCATTAACACAACACTCTTCACTCTTCACTCTGAACTCCTTCTGTTCTGCACAACTCCGTCTCTGTCAGCACTTCAAGCCTTGTTCCCTTGTCTCTCTTCTCCTTATTCATTCTCATCTTCTCCTCCTACCTCCTTCCAACTCTATCTCTGGACCTCCGAACTCCAGCCTTCAACCCCACGTCTAAGTCCAGTAAATCGAGGACTTCAGGTGAGTCTCTCAAGGTGTTGTTCATACCTTCGCCATAGTCCTCTCTCATGCCCTCCAGAACTTTGGACTTCTGACTTATCTCATCCGGACTTCCTTACAAGCATGATCCTAACAACACCCCCAAGATGGCACTTAAGTAGGTTAGGTGCCTGCAACCTCTACAGGTCAACATGCACACTATGAGGTACTCAAGACAATTCTAGTGATGCTGCTCACACTGGCTGCAACAAAGTAATTTAATCTTCAGCTGCATTTGTGTGTACATTGTGTACTTGTTGGACACAGCTCTTTCTGCTCACCTGCTCCCTTGCATGAGCCATCTTCTGCATATCTGCTGCCACTGTAGGCCACTGCAATCACCATCTCAGTGCCATGTGTGCATGCTGTGTGATACCATCAGCAGCAGGGCATGCACTTCTTGATGCACCTGGACATTGTCAGAGAGTCAGAATGCCCAGGGAGGTTGGCTGACATGCACAAGAACAGAGGTCTGTTGGGACAAGAACAAGACTGGGCGACAGGAGGTAACCCTCCTGTGCATGCACAGCTGATGAGGGGCAAACATTAGGTATATACCCTCAGTTGCACCACTCAGAAAGTTGTCCCAGGTGGCTTAAGGATTTTGAGCCTTGAGTGCTGAGCACTGAGCATTGAGATGAGGATTTAGGGGAGTTTTGTTAAAGAGGGCTGCCTTGTCCTAGGGTTGCTCAGTCCCAATTAGGAAGGTGCCACCTTCCTTATATGGTAATAGCATCACATGACATATACAGCACAGTGCTGTGGTCCTGCGCACGTGTGCAGGACTCATGTATCATCTATGAATTATCATAAGTCATGCATAGGTTACTGCGTGAGACCGTAGTTATGCATAAATGATATAGATAAAGTGTCTCTACATATCAGTATAGTACATACCAACCATGGTCTCATGCAAGTGCATGGGACCATAGTTAGCAAAGTTATAATTTCATGTGTTTTCTCACATTGGTTTCCAGGCCTGCAAACAAAGAGGAGCTCTTCAATTTGCAGCATGCTTGCCTCTGTCATCGAGAGGATTTTCAGGGTTCTTAAATGTTGCTTCAAGATCCTTGTCATTGCACCCGAGTATGTCCATTCAAGCACGCATCCCACCAGCATTGGCAGCAGTTCACAACTTCATCTGGGAGTGCTCAGGGCTGCTCTGCCCACATGTCATGAGCAAGGAGAAGCAGATGTTATGTGAGATGTGATTGTAGAGGAGATGTGGCAGGACAACCTAGAGGCATATGATAATCTGTATGTGGAGCTAGAATAGGCCAGGGTCTACATTAAGCTTCCTGTATTGGTGAGCTGTGATGTTCATCTGCATCAGGAAGTGGCTGAGTCACTCTAGTCACATAGTGTCACACTGGTCAGCCACTTTGGTGTTACACTCGGGGATGGTCAGACCAGGTCAGGCTGGGTCAGTCCCAGTCTGACTCTGTTGCAGAGCAGGGCATTCAATACAGTCCCATTTGACACCTTCCCTGGGCCATATAGCACTGAAGCTGTGCGCTATATATCAAGAGCCACCCAGATTCTGCACAATCTTCATGTTGAACTTCGACTATTTCGGGTGTTACATGATGGGATAGGACTTATCCTTACCCATTATGGACTTGTGTTCTACGTTGCTACATATTACATACATTCTTTAC